>CM029119.1:19868895-19916395 GCA_016859345.1 Istiophorus platypterus
ACGCAGGTTTTATTTCCGATTTTAGTAGATAAAGGCTACTCGATGAGCTTTAAACTGTGGATCAACAAGCTCCTGACGATTTACCACTTTGAATCAGGAATTCAGTCTGAATTTAGCTGAATTAGCTCTTTAGGTTTGTTTGGATTTCGGTTTCTGTTTCCATCAGCGAGTAAAACCAATGAAAGTAGCTGATGAATAATGAGACGCTGCTGCTGCTGTGGCTTGTTGAGTCTTGTCTCTGGTTGGTTACTGACAGTAAAGTGTGAATATTTAAGGTGGAACTTGATTTCTACAAGAGAGACACTGACATTGAGTTTTTTTTTTCCTTTATCAGTCTTTCAGATAAATCAATAAATCATCTTGACCCCCAGAAGTGGCTGATTTAATATGTGTGACATTGCATATGTTGTTTCTCTGCCTTGAGATAAACCAGTTCTGGTTAGAACTGGATCACGATCGTTAAAACCTGGACCAGTTAAAAATGAAAAGAAATGAGGATTCGTTGAGAGATCTGCTTTTTATCCTGTTTATGGATCCTGAGCAAAGTTTTAACACTTTTTTAAACATCTTTTGGTTCTTCCTGTTTTTTGTACATAATACAGCAGGGATCAGAACCTGAATCAAATTGGACCCAGGACTGATGAGAACCAGATCCGATTCACGGATAGAGGCTCAGATCTGACTTAATTTCTTCTGACATTCGGAACTCGTGTATTTGACCATTATGACGTTGGAAAATCAGATGTCTATGGAGGTTCTCAGGTCGGTGTCTCTCGAGTTCAGACTAGTTCCAGAAAATATGCACCAAGCGCCAACGTTCTGCCATTTTCACCTCATCAGCGACGGCCTGTTCCTGCCCGTTCGGCGTCCCCTCTGTTCCTTTCAGTCGGCTCACTGGAAGCAGAACCGCACCACGGCCCTGACCTGGTTTCTTAAGCCAACAAAACCGGCCCCGTGTAGAACAGAGAGACAGGACAGAGCCGACGCTGCTGGAATATTAAACACTCGCCTTTGTGTCTCTGTTTCTGTTCAGTGTTTTCTGTTTTTTCTTTTTACTGGAAAAGAACCAAGCAAAACCAATAAATGCCTCGAGCATATTTAGAAACACAAATTATTCAGATGATCCTAACAGGACTAGTTTCAGGTGGTCTGAAACTTTTAAATAGAATAAACTGCAAACTTTCCTCCGGCTTGATTTGTTCATTAACCTAAAAACTGCCTGATGTTTTAATGACTTTTATAAGTTTTTAGTAGTTAAACTGGTTTCAGGCTTCGTCTGTGTCACTTTTCTAAGCCGTTTTCTTTGGTTACTTCTTTTCCCGGGTCTCTAGAAAAAGAGATCTTAAAATCCACTCAACTATCCGATCAAATAAAGTTCATATATATCATCATACAAACCAAACAATCACTTTAAATTGATCTAACTCCGTTTTTTTCTGAAAGCTGTTATGAATTATGAAAGTTTAATCACATCACTGCACCAGTCAAGCTCTGTAATTACTATGTTAAGCTAATAATAAACGTAGGTTTAAAGAAACCTGCATTTTATTATTAACCTATCAGGAGAACTTTCTAGTAGTTCTTCCCACATATCGAGTCAGTTTTCATTAAGTTTACAGACATTATGTTTTTTTACTGAGTTTGTTTTAGTTGTGATCACTGACGTTCATGGAAAAGTCACTGGGTTTGTAAAACAACAAAACAATCTCCTGATTTGATCAGTAAAAATCAACTGTTTCTTTGTACATCACCCAGTTTTATAGTTTTATCCATCAGTGTTTGACTTTCTATATTAACTGCCTGTTCCTCACAATTTAAACATTTCATAGTAGATGTCAAATTTGTCAGATCAGCTGCTATTATCCCTAATTCTAACATTTATTTCTTTAATAATTCAAAATGAGATTTTAAATTATTTCTTTCAAAATCACTTATTTACCACACATCTAGTGGTTTTAAATTTGACTGATGGAACAATTTTCCTCTGTAACTGCTACACTCATGTTTGTGTTTATAGTGTTTATTATCTTTAACCTCCAACAGACTCAGGTTCCTTAACACGCACATGCGCACGTGCACACACAAACCAACACACACACACACATACAAAGACACCATCAGGCCTTACGATGCTGTTGAGGTCCGAGTCAAAGCTCCCAATGTGGTGGGTGGTGTTGCTGTTGGAGGCGGTGGTGACAGCGGCCCCCCCCAGGGGCTCCAGACCCTCCTCGTCCCACATGTAGGTTCCCCCAGACCCACAGCTGTCGGAGGGGGACAGATCCAGGGACGAACCCCCCTGACGAGGAAGGAGGAGGACAGGGGTGGTCACAGGGTTTGTATGGTTGGGTTGTTTTTTTTTTAATGTTTTTTACATTTTTTAAATTTATTTGAGGATGAAAAACTGGTTTATTGTAGTGAATACACTCACTACCCTTTCTACCCTCTCACTACCCTTTCTGAAAATTCACCCTCCCTGTTTTCTATGGGGGGGGGGGCATCTGAAAGTGTCTTTGAGCATAAACTTAAAGCCCCCCCTGTTTAGCCTGGCTATTAATCAGAATGTTTTCTGGCCATTCTCTAGTTAATTTATTTATTTACTCTTATCATGTATTAAAATGTTTCCACTCCCTCTAGCCCATTTTAATTGTTTGTCTTTTTATCTATTTTTTTTAATTTTTCAAAATACATTTTATTCTGTTATATTGATTTTATTAATTATTTTTAATGATTTTAATGCTTTTTTTTTCTCCTGTGCATTAGTATCAGGTTGTTTTATGATCTAATATTTGTTGATTTTTATTATCAGCTTGTCAGTCATCTGGTGCTATACAAATAAAGTCTGACTGAGTGGCTGACACAGCAGTGGGGGGGGGCATTTTAAAAGCTTCCAATAAACACACACAGGTAAAGAGCACCTGACAACAACTGTCAGAGGCAGAGGAAGTAAAAGTAGTTTCGTAATGAAACAGCTTCCTGCCTCACACGGGTTTTAATGGGCTTGCAGCAGAAAACCACAATCAATGCTTCGTAGCCGCTGCCTGTTCAGTGCTGGCGGATGATGTAAAAGCTGTGGCTCCTGGTGGGGGGCCCGATGCTGCTTTCACAGCCTGTGAACATTGTAACTGACGGGTGGAGCCAAAGGTCCAGCCGTCACTGCTACACCTATAAATCATGACACAAGCATCACGGCGTCCGCATTTGTTGTGATTACATAATTTTAATGGCACAATAGCATGTCACAGCGCGCTAGCAAGTCCCACTGAGGCGGTGCCGATCAGAGCCAGAAGGGCTAGAGGCCAGCTGAGCGCCGGCACATTGAGGTTTCATTGTTCTGAATTTTATTTATTTATTTATTTTTATTTTTTTTAATTCACATTAGAAAGGAAACAGTTATTAATGGAACTGCAATTAGCTCTAAAAGGGACTTAGCCTTGCAGGGAGTGAGCAGATTACACATGGTGATTGTGTCGAAATGCACAGACACAGAAGTTTTCATTTATTTATCTGTCTATTATCCTTTTATTGTTTATTGATTTTGTTTTTTTATATGGTACCTGGTCGTGATAATCCGGCTGACTAGACCTGGCCCGACGATTCTCCCCTCGATCACCTGGACACAAACAGACGTTTTTCTTAAAAATCCGTATTGCCTGAGTCTTTACAGGCTTCTCCTGAACCGGCCTGACATGAAACTCACCACTTAGTCTCACGCCGGCCCAGTCCATGCCGTCGTCCAGAAAGCAGAGCCCTGACGCCTTGGTGACACCGTTGACGTCCGCCTTGTCGTCGTCAAACCTGGCACACGATTGGTCGAGCCCTGAGTCGTCTTCATCGTTTTTTGAGGAAAGGAGCATTATGCCGATGCCCCCATTTCCTACAGACACAAGATGAAATCAGTTCCCGGGCATCATTGAAGGACACTGATTAATGCATATATATGAAAGAATTAAATACTGCAATTAACTGAGTGAACTGAGAATCCCCCTTCTCATAACCAGGTAGAATTAGAAAAGAGTAAAGTATCCGTGCGTTTGTCTGAACTTCGTTACCAAGGTTGTCAAAGTCGTCCATATACTCCTGACTGGTATCGTTTCTATCCAGGGAGGAGGTTGAAGACAGGGACATGTCCTCCAGTGTCTCTGCTACAATCAACACCTCTGCCTGGGATAACGGCTCAGACGCCAGCCCCTCCCGCTCTGGAGCATCTGGGGTACTTTCTGATAGTGTGGGAAGGGGAGAGATAGATATATCATATCAACAGATGTAGAGAGTAGAGATGAGATTTCGCAGATGAAACACTGAATAAAAGATAAAAGATGGGATTGGTTTACGAAAGGATTACACAGAAGATATTGATTTTTGAGATAAAATGAGATGAATATTAAATGGAATAATATTAGACATTTTAGATTAAATCTGTCAGAAATGGAAAATGTAAAAAATGTATGAATTGAGAAATGTGGTGAGATATGAGCGATAAAATGTTCCATGATTGGTGAGATGCAAAATGAAAAGAGATAAAGGAAGAAGAAAAGAGGGACGGAAAGAGAGATTTGAGACATCAGAGATATAATGTTCAAAAATTTAAGAGATAAGATTAGTTTAGACGAGATTACCGAGAATTTAATAAATTTTGAGATTTGAGGAGAAATGAGGAAAGATAAATGAAGGGAAGAGATGATATATCTGTGTTTATATGTTGGAGATGGAAAATTGAAAGTGATATGTCAAATATGAGAGATAGTGAGAGATCAAGTACGACATTTGATGAGCTGTAGGATCAGAAGATGAGAAGATGAGTTATGGGAAAGTGAGTCAAGGGATGAGATCGTTCTGGATGAAATTTCATAAGTGAGATAAAAGTTGAGATGAAATATTGGAAATAAAAAACTGAAATTAAATATGACATTAGCTGAAATGAGTTTACATGAGGTGAAAGAGCTGAGTTAAAAATATTAAAGATTAAAAATATAAAGAACTATTCAAGAAATGATGTGAGAGTGTGATGAGAAATTAAGTGAAATAAGACTCATTCTGGGACATGAGTTTTGAAGGTGTAGAGAAATATAAAGAAGATATTTTTCCAAAGAGATATCAAAGATGAAACAAAATAAAATAGCAGAAATGAGATTAGATTAGAGATAACACAAGATGTGAGATAAAAGAGGAAATTAGTTGAATGGTGAGATTTAATAAGAAATGAGAATATGAAAAGATAAAAAGAAGATGATATAAGAGATATGAGTTTAAATGTATTGAAAATGGAATTCAATGAATTAAATGACTATGTGATGACCACTTACATAAAACACCACATTGATTATGAGATTTGATCAGGTTGGGGTGAGATACAATAGGGGGAGATGAAATGTGATATTTGAGATGAAAGATAACATTAGAAATAACACATAACAGATCAAATATGACAATATCATGATTTTATGAGTTATGAGACATGAAATAAAGGGAGGAGACTGGATGAAATGAAATGTGATGAGAGATTAGAGATTTAAGATGAGGTATCAAATGAAAAATGAGATGAGCTGAGATTTCATGAGGTTTAAAATAATGAGACAGAGCGAGGAAAGTGAAGAGAAAGGATGAAATTAAACATGACGAGAGATGTGAAATACGACAACGTTGAGATTTTATGAGATGATGATTAGATGGGTTAGAGGAAGTGAAAGGAAGAGATGGGCTGAGATTAGTTGAGATGAGAAACGGATGATGAACGGGTGAAACTGAAAATTTGTTCAAACGAGATGTCGTCAGAAAAGACTGTAACGATGGAGTGAGTGAATGGATGGTGACAATAATCTCATACCTGGGCTGTTTTCTGTGGTAGAGTCGCTCCACCCTGTCAGTCCTCCGTCCACTTCCAGGTCACCTCCGGGCACATTGGCTGGGGTCGCCCGGAGGGGGCGGGACTGCTTGTTGAATGACGGGCGTGACATCTTGTAGCTGATGCCGCTGGGCTTAGAGGAAAGGCCAAGGCTGGGTAGGAGGGGTTTCTTTAAGGCAATATGGGGTAGGAGGGAGGGAATGCTGACCCCTGACCTCCCTGAAGCAACAGCACTTTGAAGTTTGACCCCTCCACCGCTGCCTCCCCCCTCCGGAGTCTGGCTGGTAACAGGTGATTTCGCCAGGCTGCCTCTCGGAGCCTGGGCAGAGGGAGGCGTTAGCTCTTTGAGTCTTCGCTCAGCAGCCCTGTTGGTGGAGTAGGAACGGGTGACGGCGGGGGAGCGAGGGAGGGAGGAGGAGGGGGAGGAAGGGGTGAGGGTGGGGGACGGTTGTCGTCTGACCTGGTTGAGACTACGCGAACGAAACCGGTCGCTTTCGGTCAACTGGACGGGTGGTGCGGACCCGAGGCTTTCGCTGGAGTGTGAGCGGCTGGCTGGCAGCGACTTTTGGAGGGGGGAACCAGACCTGGAACCAGGACCAGATGCCGGCCTTAAACCACCAGCACGAACAAAACTCTGAGGCTGTTTCAGAGAACCACTGCTTCCCCTGCGTGGTTTGGATCCCGGAAGACCGTTTAGGGTCTGTTTTGTGCCGTTGGTCAACCCGGGTGCAGTCTGGCTCAGTTTGGAACCGGGAGATCCGCTTTTAGACAGAGGGAGAGTTCTGGGGCTGGGCTGCGGCAGTGCCAATGATGAGGATGTCAAAGTCTGGCCGAAACCAGGCCCCTTTCCCACGGAGGACGAGGTCATTTTTTTGCCATCACGTTGCGACACCACTGACGATCCCAATTGCCGTTGGGAATAATACTGGTGGATGTTGTTGCCGGGGCGGTTCGGCCCGACATTCCCGCCCTTTCCTCTTCTCCACTCCCTCTCCGCATCCACCCCACCTTCCTCCAACGTCCCATTTTCTTTCCTCCATTTCATGGAAAAGGCAGTCGGCACTCTGATAAATCCATTCTGCTTCACAGAGGATGGGGGAGCCGTTACGCTGCCGTTGACCCCTGCCGGGCCAGGATGATGGTAGAACCCGTTGGTAAGGCGGGTGCTGGAGGCGGCACCGGCAACGGCCGCACCGGCACCGGCGGCGGCACCGGCGACGGCACCGGTAGCCATGGGGGCCGTCGGGCCCGTCTGAACACCATTGGCGGCTGCGGTAGATTTGGGCCTCGAACCAAACTTGGGCAGCCTAGAAACCATGGTTGGCATGGCGATAAGAGAAGAAGGAGGGGCTGACATCAGACCCTGCCCACTTCACCATGGAGACACTGAGCAAGAGGAGCTGGAGGGGAAGAGAACAGACAAGATGGAGATTTATACAGGAACGATATATATTTCCCTTTTGCACAGACATTGTTAAGTTCCATCAGTGAAGGAACTCCTTATTTATTACTGGCCCATGTTGAATTTAGGTGTTAGCTTGTTGGCTAACAAAACAATACATTCTTACACCCTAAATTTAGCATATGTGGTGCTAATTCTAATTAAAAAAATCTAATTTCAAATCTTGCTGGCAGGTAAAATGGGGAGGGGGTGTAAAACTCACAGAGATACTTTCTGTTATAACTTCAGCTCCAACCAAGCCCCATTATTAGTAACACTAGATACTGCAGCTTGTGGTTGGGTATCTCAAATCTGTGTCCTTGACCAGCTAAACTATTCAGGTTGATCACAGCAGGGAGCGTTATGCTTGGGTTGACACTGCAGATAATCAAACTTTTAGATTTTGATGCAGAGGAAGTAAGAAGTCACCGATTAAAAGAGGGAAAATAAACAGGAGGATGCCGAACTTGGCCGTGGTCAGATTAATAACACACATAGCACTGGAAATTACGGGTTTTCCGCGGAGGCCTTCAAGTGGGCGGGAAACTCCACTGAGAAGCAGCAGCTCTGACGACAACTGTTAGTGTGATTAGCATCTGAAAAACGTGGCACCTGGACCGAGCTGCAGGCTGAGTTCAGGCATGTGGAGGTGTGTGTGTGCATGTGTGTGTGTTTGCTTGCAACATGGTTAGTGTGAATATTAACCAGCTCTGCCTCTAACTCTCTCACGCACACACAGACACACACACACTCAAATACACACCCACCACACCCTTAATAAAAACAATCAGCTGTTTCTGCAACTCCAACAGAAAATGACAGATAGCAATCAGACACACCCATAACATCCTGACTGTGGGTAACCACACTGACACACACACACACACACAGGTGAGACAGGAAACAAACCCAGAGGCAGGAGAAAAACAAGTGTGGCCTGTTTCAGGTCCACTTGGGTGTGAGGTTGTTTTATATCAAAGAGGCAGGTTTTGGGTGGAGGGGCCCTTTAGTGTCTTTTAGCAGAAGCAGACGAGGCCACAGATGCAACACTTCACTATGACTATCAGTATATGTCTGACATCACAGTCTGATTTACTGTACGTAACAGAGCAACAGAGCAGAGCTGCAACTACTGTTTTTTTTTTTTCAAAAATGAAATATTCAGATTTCTTGGTTTCTTTGACAAAATGTCAAAACCCAAAGGTGCTAAATTCTACAACAAACTCACATGAATTTTAATCTTAATCCCGATTAAAGCAGAACAGTTTGGAAGTTCAGGACAAGACTAAGAGCTTACAAGCTGTACCGAGCTAAATGCTAACATTAGCCAATGCACTCATGCTGTCGACACGCTGATGTCACGCAGGTATAATGTTGGTCACCACCTGAGTTGAGCTGCAGTGATCAGATGATTAATCGGGTGGAAGAATAACCGGCAGCTGTTCAGATGTCGATGGGTTAAGTTGTTCATTTTTCAAGCAAGAAATGAACAACAAAAATCTTTTTCCAGTATCTCAAATGTGAGAATTTGATGATTTATCTCTCATAAATGAAATATAACTGAACATTGTTGGCTTCAGAAGGTGCATAAATATATCACCTTAGGCTGTAAGTTAATTATAATGAGCATCATCTACTATTTTCTGGCATTTTGTGGAGTAAATGGTTGATCGAGAAAATAATAATCAGATTAATCGATAAAAAAAATTATGTTTTGGAGAAATTTTAATTCATTTTGACAATTTAACACAAAGCACAAAGTAGAGCCGAGGCTGATGATAATAATAGTGATGGTAACATAAGGAAACTTTACGAAAAGAAAATAAGCAAAAATCTAAATCCATAAAAGTCTTAGAATCCCCTCAGTGACCTTTCTATTTTCTCCTCAGACCAAATAATTGAAGTTAAAACTTGAACACGTGCTTCTCTTTAGCCCTGCAGTCTTAGCGCATGGCGCTGATGAAGGATGAGCTAAAAATTATACAATGTAAAAAAACAACTCCGGTCATTTTGTTCGCCCAGGGCCACCGTATCCCAAGACAAACAGAGCATCACAAGCTCCTTGGTTTAAAACAGCTGAGGAGCTTGTGATTTCAGTGTGAGAAAAAGTCCAAACATCATGAGTGGATGGTTTTCTTTTTTTGAAATAAAGGATCACCTGCTCGCCCTGAAGCGTTCACAGAGGACACGACGCCGAGCCTGATGTCAGATGCGCACAGAGCTGCCAACGTTATGAAGTTACATTTTCCGGCTATGTTTTCCTGATATAATATTGTTCTCATGGTTACATAACGGGCAAGACCCGGTCCCAGCGGCATAGAGGCCTTATCTGTAGACGAAGACTCAGCCCGGAGCGGATTCGTTTTAACATTTCCCCTCCACACAGGGACTCTAAAGAGGAAGCTGAACCGATGCAGTGTTTCCCGGGATGGACGCTGCGTCGGGCTGATTCACAGCTTCCCCAGCACCGTGTCACCGTCTCGGGCCGACAGGCGGCGCAGAGGCTCGTCTCGGGCCCGAAACCTCCGGTCGCCATCCGTGACGGAGACGACGGACGCCAGGGCGGGAACGGTTCCGCCTGTGGTTCCCAGGAGCAGAATATGGTCTGGCCCTGGCCTTGGATCCTGTCAGTCGGTTTCCTGCCTTTCACCTCACAGTTACTCTACATCAGTCAGACAGTTAAGTGGCAGTTGAGGGACAGTTACCCAACAATTACCCGACAGTTGAGGGACAATTACCTGACAGTAAAGTGACAGTTAAGGGGAAGTTAATTTAACAGCCACCTGACAACAATTAAGTGACGGTTAAATGACAGTTATTTGAAAGTAACTGTTACCCAACAGTCAGCTGACAGTTTATAGTAACAGTGAACTGGCAGGAACAGTGTCTGGTTTCAGTAGAACCGAACACCAGGCTTTTAAATTTACCATCAAAACCCTACAGTCATGATGACCTCATAGATGCTGCAGCCATGTTTCCCTCCAGTGTGTGTGTGTGTGTGTGTGTGTGTGTGTCTGCAGCAGAATCACTGCTGTGATTTCAAGGACACAGGATGATTAACGACTAATGAACAAGGCCACTACATTATATATCTCTGTCATTCTCTCTCCCCCTCCTTCTCTTTCTACTTCTCTCTTCACATCCCTCTCTTACAGTCTCTCTCTCCCCCTCCCTCTCTTTCTACTTCTCTCTTCACATCCCTCTCTTACAGTCTCTCTCTCCCCCCCTCCCTCTTTCTACTTCTCTCTTCACATCCCTCTCTTACAGTCTCCCCCCCTCTTTCTACTTCTCTATTCACATCCCTCTCTTACAGTCTCTCTCTCCCCTCCCTCTTTCTACTTCTCTCTTCCTATCCCTCCCTTTCTCCTGTTTCACTGCCCTTCTCTTTATTTTGCTCTTTCTCTAAGTTGGAGTTGACCTTCGACCCTGACCCGCTGTCCAGAGATTCCTGAACATTGTGGTGTTGTTGCTCGTTTTCTTAACCTTTCACTCATCTCTGTTTTATTAACATACAGAAGACGTTAATAAATCATGCGTTCATGCATTGGCATTAATCTGCTACTACAAACATACACTACTTATACATCACTAACTAGAAGAAAGACATTGTGGCTCTGAGGAAAGAAAGAGGAAAGAGGAATAACTGTAGAGGAAATCAAGCTGGGTATTAATCATCTAAGTGTCATCACACATTCATCGTCACACACCAGCATCACTCTGACAGTCTGGGCCTGGAGAACTGGAAAAACTAAGGCAACACTTTGTTTCAGGGTTTTAACACAAAGGTTTCATGTTGGGGGGGTTAGAGGGGAAACTGGTCACTAAAATTCAAGGACATAAAGTCTGATGTACAGAGGGAAATATTAAATTCATACTTTCATACTTCCAGAGGAGACATTGAGTCTCAAAATAGAGTAGTGAAGAACGACAGAAGAACCTGACTAACATGTAATGTCACAGCTAAATATCCGACTCAGTCACGTACAGCATGCAGGTTTAAACCGAGAGAACCGTATGTGATTCAGGGAGCGAGAGCAGTTCAACCATTGTTCAGGGAAACTCCTTGTTCTCCGCGGCGCTGTGACAACGCAGGTCCTCTGAATTCAAATCGTTATCTTCGTCCAATCGGAACGTTGGCCAATAAATGATCCAGGTTAATGTATCGGTCCAGTTCTTAATAATAATGTACAAATATTTTTTTTCTTTTCAAAACGGGGAGTCGATTCATGACAGTAGGCGATTAGAATATTATGTCGATCGATTTTCTCCTCCCGCCCCGTTCGATTTATTGGCTCATAAGCAACATTTGCAGGTCATTCAGAAACAACAATAACAACAATAACAACAATAACATCAATAATAAATTCTACTTATGCAGCACTAAAAGGTGCTTTACATAGAGAAATGACAAAGCAGAACAAATAGCATGAGGGTCAAGTAGTTCGAGGTCAAAGGTTGGAAAAACACCGGGTCTCTTCCTGTTGAATGTGTGGGCTGGTTGTTTGGGGTCACAAGGGTCAAAGTGTCAGTGCGTGACCTCTGACAGGGAAAGTTCAATCACTTCCCTCCCTTCACCCGGACTGGTCACTGCACTAGTCAGTTTGAGCCTCTGCAGGAGTTCAGACTTCCCGATCAACTTTTAAGAAAAAGCAAACAATACCACGGCAAAATACCCTCATATTGGTGAAATCAATATTTCCATAAAACTGATCGATTCCTTCAAAACCTTTACCACCTCCTAAGCTCCACTCAGACTGAGGCGTAGCAGCAGGGACCCTTAAAGTTTCATGTTTTCTCCATAATCCTGTTTTAATTTTATCACCTTTCGCTGATGCATGACCGAGTTCAACAGCCTAATCATTATGGCAGGCAAATGTGTGCGTTTCAGATAAGAGGAACACTCCGATGGATCAGCCGACTCCTAACAACGCGGTCAACTTCACAGTCTCACCGCGAACACTGAAGCTTTCAGCCCTTTGGCCACGAGCCAGAGACTCCATTTGACTGAATGAACCTCGGCCCAGGTGTAGAGGTCGCCGTCACTCATTTGTTTAATGGACGCCAACTACTCGACTGCGATGACCGCGGGGGCTGTGGAGCCTTTCACCGACGGAGGACGGGTGGTAAAGAAACCAAAAGCCGCCACCAGTGAACCAGCAGCTCTAAGGGTAAAGCTTGTGATGATGCCGAGTCACCATGGTTTCGGTCCATACGTTTATTTGTGTCATTAAACCTCGTGTGCACAGTCAAACAACAACGAATTGATCATAATAACATAAACTGTGTGTTTCTATAGCCTGATACGTCTGTTTCCACTGAGCTGTAAAAATCTATTAAAACACATCAGTGATTCACACACGTTCCTTCATTGCCATGAACACACACACACACATCATAGTTTATTTACACTCAGCTACACACACACACACACACACACACACACCATGGTCATGAATATGCCAATTAGCGTGTTACACCCTTTAGCTACTTTCCAGTGACAGTAGTAATCTACAGCAGCAGGTTCAGCAACAGCTTTAAACTACAGCAACCACGTTAAAACACTGAGGGGAACCCGTCAGTAGCAGGTTATATCAGCTGTAGCTACGTATTGTCAGGTAACTGGGGTGTGCTCTTGTGCTTGTACTTGACCGGGTTTCATCTGCAGAGGAAAAGCATCATCACTCTGTAACGTGACCGTGTCACTGTGTACTTGTGGTTCAACAGAAACCAATAGAGAGGAAACTCGTCACGACAGTGATGGCCTTCCTGTCTTGTCGATCTCAAGAGTCCAAATCTCCCAGTGACACTTTTTACTCGGTTTATGCACATCACAAAAATTCAGCTTGTGAAGACATAAATGCCTCAACATAAATTAGTTTTCTGGGGGTGAATAGGACTTAATTTATCACACATCCTAAAAAATTGATTTAAAAAAACTAGTTATCAGCCTACAAATGCTAATTATGGACCTAAATTTAATCTTTCTAGTTAATTTGTAATTTCAATAACTTTCAATAACCGATTCAGTCTGAATCAAACGGTGAACCTTCAGTTATATAGGTTGTTCTTTGTTTTCTCTCACTGACTCCTCTTCCTCCTCCTCCTCAGTCCCCCCATCTTTGACCTCCTTCTCCTCGCTTTTAAACCCTTTTCTCTCCCTCCATACCCCTTCTCCTCCCAGTCCTCTCCTCATTATTCCTGCACCCCCTCGACTGTACACCATTCAGTCATACACCAGGTCATCGATGTTCTCATGCTCTGTTTCTCTGTTCAATGAGCCGAGAGGAATCGGGGGTCGGCAGAAAAGAAAAGCCAAATGCATCCAGCTGGGTCCTCATATTTTAGTTTGTTTTTATTTACCATCTTGTCATATATACTCAATTTAATCAGTAGTGAAAGTTATAGTAACAAAAAAACAAAGACAAGAAAAATGTTATTTAAAAAACGTGAATTTCCACAGTTACCCGTGACCTCAAAAACACAGAAAAATGAAACTAGGATAATGAGTTTAGTCAGTGTTCAAGGGTAATAACAATGTATTCTGGGTATTAATGCACAGAAATGGGGTTGCTTAATATTATCTTATATGAAATAAATATCTAAATATCTCAATAACCCTGCTCTTGTCCGACCTAAATCCTAAAGATAAGAGAACAGCTTGTGCTTTCACAGCTGAGAAGCTGAAACCAGAGAATGTTTGAAGTTTTTGCTTAAAAAAATTACAACAAAACTGAACATGATCAGTTTTCTGTTAATCAACTAATAGATAAACTGAAAAATTATTTCAGCTCTAGAATGAACACCACAGGGGAAAAAGTGCAGATTAGACCATCATGCTTTGGTAACGTTACATGAACTCACACCAGACTGGGTTTATTGTCTAGACTATTGCTGAAGACTAAAAAGGTTTTTGCTGTTCAACAAGCAGGAAATGTCTCAGCCAGACTCCGGATCCTGCTCGAGTCACGATTCTGCCTGTCGGGGTTTATTTCTCGGTTTCAGTCCCAGCGTCTCCTCCTACAGATGCTGCTCCCTCCATGTTTAAAGTGGCTCCGGGCTCTCAGGTGAGTCTTTACACTGTCAGGTAGAATTTCATTAACGCCCTCAGGCTGAGAAAAGGCTGCAGAACCTCCAGATGGACCAGCAACACAACAGATGGTCAGGACTGACCCCCCCACCCTGAGTGTGTATTACTGGACACCATCGATACCGAGTGGTAGGTGAAGTAACCAACACACTTTCTTTTTACAGAGCAGCGTTTTGGGGTACGTTCCCTACCCCCATATGTGTTAATAATGAAAGACCAGCTCTCAGCAGCTGAAAATAAAAATGCTCACAGGCCAAAGTTCTGCAGCTCCGCCGAGCAGCAGGATCATCTTCCATTATCGCTCACGATAAATGGATCAATAGTAACCTGATCGGCCGGTGGCTGCCGCTCAGCCTGAAGCGACAACGCGGCCGAGAGAAGACACAGCGAAACATCCCGGGTTGTTCATCCTCTTTAAATCTCATTAAAAAAACATCAAGCGTTACAGACTAACGTCAATGTTTCTATTAACTTAAAAACATACTGGTTGACAACCTAATAAATGTATTTTAGTCCTCAAAACATTTATTTAGAATACAATTATTTTTACTGCATATTTAACTGCTAATCATTTTCTTGATTATCTGATTAATCGTTTGGGCTATAAAAGGTCTATTAAACCACGTAAAATGTTTCTCAAAATTTCCAAAAGGCGGCATCATCAGATCCTTTGTTTTGTCAGACCAACGGTCCAAAACCCAATGAAGTCAGAACAATCTTAAACTGAGAAAACAAGAGAATCTGAACTTCAGAGAAACTGCAATCAGAGAACGTTTGGCACCTTTGCAGCAATAACGTTGTAGCCCTGGCCACACCCACCAGGTAGGACCAATCACAGAGACAAAAGGACTGAGCAGTGGTATGGTGGTAAAATGTAAGTAAATGTGGTTAACCAAGGTGTTCCTCAGGGTTCCATCTTAGATCCTCTCGCTTTCAGCCCAACTTTCACAAAGCACCACAGTTTTAATAGCATGGACAGAAAAATGATTAACCTGAATCTTCTTTTTTTTTCGGCTTTTCCCTTTAGGGGTCGCCACAGCGAATCAGTGTCCTCCATCTAACCCTGTCTTCTGCGTCCTCTTCACTCACACCAACTACCTTCATGTCCACTTTCACTACATCCATAAACCTCCTCTTTGGTCTTCCTCTAGGCCTCCTGCCTGGCAGTTCAAAACTCAGTATCCTTCTACCAACATATTCACTATCTCTTCTCAGGACATGTCCAAACCATCTCAGTCTGGCCTCTCTGACTTTATCTCCAAAACCTCTAACATGTGCTGTCCCTCTGATGTACTCATTCCTGATCCTATCCATCCTGGTCACTCCCAGAGAGAACCTCAACGTCTTCATCTCTGCTACCTCCAGCTCTGCCTCCTGTCTTTTCCTCAGTGGCACTGTCTCTAGACCAAACAGCATCGCTGGTCTCACCACAGTTTTGTACACCTTTCCTTTCATTTTAGCTGAAACTCTTCTATCACACATCACACCTGACACTTTTCTCCACCCGTTCCAGCCTGCCTGCACACGCTTCTTCACCTCTTTTCCACACTCTCCATTGCCCTGGACTGTTGACCCTAAGTACTTAAAATCCTCCACCTTCTTTATCTCTTCTCCCTGTAACCTCACTCTTCCACTTGGGTCCCTCTCATTCACACACATGTACTCTGTCTTGCAGCGGCTAACCTTCATTCCTCTCCTTTCCAGGGCAAATCTCCACCTCTCAAGCTTCTCCTCCACCTGTTCCCTGCTCTCACTACATATCACAATGTCATCTGCAAACATCATAGTCCATGGAGATGAAAAATGATTAACCTGATTAAAGAAAAATTTATCCCTGTCATTTTTGAATCCTAGTGTTTTATCCCTTTGTCTACATCTAGTTAGGGTTAGGGTTAATGTGTACATAAACCCAGCTGCTCAAGATATGAGCCGTCTGGTTCCTCAAATATAACAAGTGAACAACTCCCCACTGCTCCTTCTCAAACCTACAGTGAGCCCTTTGCCCCGGAGGAGGGTTCAAAGGTCGGATGTGACGTAACCGAGCTCGTGAGGACTCGTCCGAGTGCGTTGTCCTGCTGGGGACTGATAAGTTTGGCGATTACTGCTGTTTGTTTTCCAGGTAAGTGAAAAAAAAAACAAAAAAACTGACAGCATCAAATATCAAACGCCCACAAACGTGACTCCAACGGTAGACCCGCAGTACTGCTCCTAGGAAGTGCAATCAGGACCTGAACCGACCTGAAGCAGCAAAGGATCATGGGCACAAGTGGGGGTGGTCGAAGACCCAGGTAATGAGAACAGACCGGTGTGGACACCATCGCACTCTGTCGACGCCTCCGGACTATCTGAGCGACGCACCTCGGCCATTCTCCGCCGTCCATCGCGTCCTCCTTCCTCTCTCGTCTTCCTCTGTCCGTCTCTTCATCCCTCTCTCCATCACATCCTTGTTTTCCTCATCTGTGCCATTCGCGGCCTCGGCCTCTCTACATGCAGATCGCCAGGGGACGGGTATTCTTAGCAGAGAGGAGATTGACATCTCCTCCTCCTCTGTTTTTCCCTCAGCCATTATCACCGAGCTTCTTTTTTCATTTCTTCACTCTTTCTCCCAACTTGTTAAAAAATAAAAGCTCGTTTTAAGACTTTTATAAAAAGAAACAATAATTAATTCAAACGTGCCTTGCAGCAGCTTCGCAAGATTGCTCCAAACAATTGGTGCAAAACATTTCAGCAGCTTTACAGACAAGGCTGCATTAAAAAGAAGCAACATGGTTCCTTCTCTGTTATTTTCAACATCTGACAGGTGTCAATTTTTACAGTTAAAAATGTCTTAAAGTAGAGACGGCATGAGTCACTGATACGGCAAATACCTGTGATGTTTAGTTCCCGTTCCAGCTGGAAAACCGCAGGAATCTGGCTTCATTTGTCAAACAAAGGAACATTAAAAACGGGCCCTTCCTCTGTCTTCAACCCAAAGGTTTCACTTTTCAACATCAGATTTTTGGACCCTTATTTCTACATTTTCATATGCGATCTAAAATCTCGACATCCTCTGACTGCCACAAAAATGAGAACAGAGAAGCTCT
The DNA here is from genome assembly GCA_016859345.1 of Istiophorus platypterus. Taxonomy (NCBI): domain Eukaryota; kingdom Metazoa; phylum Chordata; class Actinopteri; order Istiophoriformes; family Istiophoridae; genus Istiophorus; species Istiophorus platypterus. Next base: position 19,886,349 of record CM029119.1, read on the forward strand.
GGGCTGATGAAAAGGATCAGATCTATAAGTTTTACCGGCAGAATGCGAAGGGTTCTTACTTCCCTGGATTTTGCTTTTCAGGCAAATCAATAATCAATAATCAATAATACAGTACAGTACAGTACAGTACAATAATACAGTAATACAGTGAATCAATAATACAGCAATTTAAATCAACACTCACGCAACTTAAAGACTGCAAGAAAGACTGTGAAATATTTCAAATTTTTTCTTTTCACACATTCCTGGCCATTATTATCAGCCAGTAGCAAAGACGTATTGTCTCAGTATTACTGCATCAATTGTTTCATTTCATTTTTTCTCAATTTTATATTTACCTCAGTTGTAACATATTTTGATTTGTCAGTTTATATTTATGACTATTAGAATGATTTAATTACAAAATGTACTATTATATTTACTGTTACTGCCATCTTCAGTAATAACACTTGTCTTTAATCATATCTATTTTAATCTTTATCTATCTGCTGACACATATACAGAAGAGGACTTTCTGTCTTTCTGTAGAAAAGAATACTGTCTGACATATCATTGGATTTGTATTATGCTCATGTATTTCATTGTTCCACAAAATCTAATACAGGACTAAATTTCATTCAAATTGGCCTCTGAACATGGCCAAAGGACTGAGGAGACTTTTTGTTAAGTCACTCTGTTCTACAGTTGAACATCTGCACCTCTAATCTGCAGTATATTCAAAAAACAACTGTCGATCTATAAAAATATATGAAAATCAGCCACTCATCACAGTTTCTTTTCCGACTCTGCCTCAGTCAGTGCAGCTCCTCTTCAAAATAGAAAAGCCACATTTACCCAGTGTGTTGCATTAGTCATGGCGGCCGGCTAGGTGCTGGGCGCTGGGGCCCGGGGCCCGGGGCCCAGGGCTCAGGGCCCAGGGCCACGGGCGCGGTTACGGCGGCACCCAGGGAAACAAGCACATTGTCGGGCCGTGCAGGACATCCGATCCGCGGTTAACAAGCTTCCAGCCTGGCCCGATGACTAGGCAGCTCAGCGCCAGCCTGAACATCCAGTCAGACAGAAACAGCCGGCATGGTGAGACATGTCACTCTGGTCAAACCCAGGATCACAAGAGAAAGAAGCCTTTCACTTTATCAGATTATGATGTTATATTCTAATACAATTCGGTCACATTATTAGGAGGAGAGAACATCACTTTACCAGCCATAAGCTTCATGTGGATTAAGTAGAGGCGGCTTGAGACCTTACTGGCTAAAAACTTTTGTCTTCCTCAACTTCACTTCTCAAACAAATGCAGAAGTTCGTTTAAAGCAAACCACAGGGTTAGGTGTCAAAATGCAACATCAATATATATACACAACTTTGCTTTCAGCTCTCTCACACACACACAATCACATAAACACACACACAAAACAATTACAAGCACAAAGCCCAGTTTCATGCCAGATATGACACACACAGCATGAACGCTCTGCCTTGTTTGGCATTTAACCAACACACACACACTCTACTCCCTCACACACACTGTGGCTGAATGAACCAGCACCATGATGCTTGAATGAGCCCCCCCCCCCCAAAGACTGACCAACCACGGTCTGCCTGAGAGTCAGGCGTCACTGCTTCACTTCCACACAACGTTCACAGGTCTGCCTCGTTGTGGTGTTACAGTCAAGACCAGAAGTATGTGGACGCACAGGCTGCAACTAATAATTAGGCCCATTTCATTATACATTAATCCACATGTTTATTTTTTCGATTAATCTATTAATGGTTTCATTTATAAATGAAACTAGTTTCTCCGAGTACGAGGCGGGAGCTTCAGGTGTTTTTGTTTCCGACCAACAGTGTAAAATCCACAGAGAACAGCAGAGAAAATCTTAAGATTCGAGAGGTTTGATACAGAGATGTTTTGAAAATTACCTCGATGACCAACACTTCACACATTGCAATAGACAGAAGTGTGTTTTTTCTCTCATTTAAAAAGGCATATTAGCTGCCCCACAGTTCACATAAAATTACTTGTTGGTAAAACACTTGATGGCCGAGTTTATTGTAGACGCAGCCTCTCGTGTCAAACACGTGACCTCTGGGCCATGTGTTGTACAGTGGAAAGGCAGCATTCGTTGCCTGGGAGCCCCCTAGTACCCGCACCCTCCCCCCTCTCCCCCTCTGGGTTTCATAGCAACCTGGCATGGACAACATCCCTGTTGTGCTGAGAGCTCTGGACCTCCACCCCCACTAATACCCCACCACCGCCACCACCATCATTAATCTGCCACAAAGCGGCTCTTTCTCTCTGCTGCTCCAGACTCAAACTCCTGACAAGCACAGTCCCACCTCTAATCCTCCACACCACGTCCCAACAGGTCAGGAAACCTGCTCCCGCAGACCCGGCGGCCGTGGCGCCCGAGAGGCGGCCGTGTCTGTCCCGGATAGGGCTGCACATGAGGACCAGTCAGACCCGGACAAGCCACTAATGTGGCCTAAATCCCGGGGAGCGGGAAGGCCACACGGCAGCACGGCTGGGTGTTACAGATTTGAGAGTATTAAAAAACACGTCTGCAGCCTCAGTTTGGGAAACTCGAGTGATTAAACTTGGCGGTGGACGTCTGGTCAGATTCTCTAGATTGATCAGATATTTCCAGATTTAAATCCTCATTTTCTTTCACTGTACCTTATTCTGGTGCCTGTGCCTGCACCTAGTAAAGACGGTGACTTAGCCAATTTTAAACCAAACACACACCAGCTGAACAACTTTATAAACCACTGTGGCCTGAAGCTAAGCTGAGCCACGCTGCATTGCCAGATCAAACCCGGTCATTTGCTCCTGGTGCTGTTGAGGCGTTTAATGAAGACACGGCCGTCTGTGCCATCTGCGGCGACAGCTGCCAGCTGGGCTGGTAATTGTTTAATGCGTTTCAAGTTTTACTGTCATATTTTTTGGCTTATTTCTCTGGTAATTACTGCAGGAGCCTTTGTGCGTGTGTGTGTGTGTGTGTGTGTGTGTGTGTGTGTGTATGTGTGTGTGCGTGTGTTTGCGTTTGTGTGCGTTTGTGTGCGTTTGTGTGCATTTGCTTATGTGTGTTTGTGGACTGGAGGAAGGTAATTAGCAGTGAGTGGTAGTCGGGGAGAAGTTAGCCTATAGGAGCGGAAATATACTGGAAAGTTTGGTTCAGCTTCTGGAGCAGAATAACAGTTGTTTTACTTATATTTTTCTTTTTGTATAATTTAATGATAACAATAACAATCTTCTTTGGATAATAAAGGTCAATTTGAATTGTAAAAAATAAAAAATAAGAGACTAACTGATACTGAAGCTATTTTCTAGCTGCAGCACTTCAAACATTACCCAGAATTATGAAGGAGAAAGGAACCGGCAAGATTTTTTTTTTTTTCCTTTTGCACTGAAAAATTAAGGAAAATACCTTAGAAATTTAAATATTTATACACACAACTGGCCCAACACAACAACAACAACAACATCAACAAGAGCAGCAGCTTTGGATGATTCGATCGGAGGGAGGAAATGCTGCAGACAGCCACCGCCCATTCAGAGACGAGAGGACGGGAGATGAAAAGATTCACCAAACATTTCCTGCCTCTGACACCCATCAGCTGAGAGAAAGGACGGAGAGGCGGAGGGTTACGGCATCGGTTATCTATGGAGTAAACTCAGAGGGGGGGAGGAGAGGGAGGAGGCTACAGGATAATGGGCGGGGGGAGGAGGAGATGTAGGAGGATGAAGATGAGGAGGAGGAGGAGGAGATGGTGGAGGATGAAGATGAGGAGGAGGAGGAGTACTGCTCTGAGATCTTTGAACAACCCGTTACTTTGCCTCATAACTGGATTAAATTATTAAGGGAATTTCATCACGGGTCTGCAAACTTTTCATCGCCACAGCTCGACCGCGTTGTGAATTAAAATGAAATAAGTTCCTACCTTAGCTATTGTTCATATCAGGAACCACCTGAATCATCGGGATCATGGAAGGGTTTGTGGAAGATTTCGTTTTTATAGTTTGAAAATACTCAACATGAATCCACTGCTCATCAGTTTTATTTTGGTCTAAAAGGGCATAAAGTCTGCAAAAGCAGAATATGATTTTTTTGATGGAATATCTAAAGGGGTTTCATTGGTATAAAACAGGCATGAGAGCTTCGGAAACAGATTGATTTTCATTCCACAGCCACTTAGAACCACAAAAAAGCAAACCGACCATAATTCGATTTTTTTAAAGCGTGTTCGTCTTTGTGGTGAGTTTAGCAGACTCTGCTATGCATCCTGAGTCTTTTGTATCTTTCAGGGACGAGCATTTCAAGCAGAAATACTTATTTATATTCACTGGGAAGAATTTGACTGTTTCTCTGAATAGATCCATCCCTTATATCTATATAATAGAGACTTCTGTGTATTGTTGCTTCCATTACTCACGGAGCAAAGCACATATTGGCTTTTTGGCCTCCAGGCTGAGTCGACATTTGTTAATTCAAAACGAGACTGTGGCTGTGTTAATATAAACAACAGCAAACAAGTGAAATTCCATGTTTACGTCCGACGTTCACCTCCACATTACAGGGAGGACAAAGACACAGGGCAAACAGAGAGTCGCTCAGAGGGAGGGAGGTAAAGGTCAGGACAGAAAGAGGGAGAGTGGGAAAAACCGTGAATCAGCAACACAGAGAGAGAGAGAGAGAGAGAGAGGGAGGAGGCCATGTGGAAAAGGAAATGTCAGTAAGTTTGTGTCACTAAAGAACAACAGCGTAGCCCCTGGCTCGTCTTAACAGGATTAATCATTAGCCGGGAAGCTTAAACGAGGCTTCGGCTTTAACCCGAGGTCGTTAAAGTGGAGGCTTCTCAGACACAAACCACAGGGAGCGACAGCACCCAAGGACACGGAGAGGTCGCCGCCTCCAACGGTGTCGCCACGACCCAAAGGTGGTTCCGTGGGATTGGCACCGGACTGGGTCTAAGATACTGGAGTTAAAGCTGAACGAACATGAGACCGTCTTAATCGCTACAGAACAGACCCTCAGCATCGCAGTCCCACTTGGTGCAGAGTGATTTAATCCAGGTATAAACAGAGAGTCGTTTTATCAGTGCAGAGCTGATAAACCGATTCAGTCTCAGAGCTTTACTGCCACACAAGGTTGAATTTGATTTATAGTTTAAAGGTTTTATATATATGTTGTACACATCTTTTATAGCAGCTGCCGACATACCTCAGTTTTTCTGTCTGGGATGAAGTTCATGGTTTCAGAGAACTCAGCCCCTCTTGGTTTTAATGCTGCCTTGAATAAATTTGAATAGTTTCAAATTGTTTGTCTGAAAAAGAACAAAAAAAATCCCAGATTGCAAAGAATGTGCTTTGTGACCAGAAACCAGGAAAAAATTTCATCCGATCACCTTCATCCATCAGTTATTCTCCCTTTAGACCAAACAGCTCCAGGGACCAAGGAGCCTCGGGAACCAAACTAGGAGCTAAAAGTCTGTTTCTGTGCAGTGGTTGTTTGTTTTCTACTGAATCTGATGAACTGAGGACTGGACCCACTGGTCAGATAACAGATTCATCAAATCCAGCTCCTGTTAAACATGTAGGAAGCAAAAACTACACAAAACTTTGCAGCTATGACTGGTATTTTTATTAAAACAGCTTGGGAGGTGGTGGAGACCAAAATCAGAGCTAAAGGAGGCTTAGGTTCATCAGGATGACTCAGAGACCTAGGTGAATCATCATGTTGATCTGTAACAGCTAGATGAGGAATTAAACAGTTTACTGACAATCACCATAACAACTTAAAAAGGTCATAGGTCAATGTTGTGTTTGTAACTTCTTTCTACTGCCCCTGCATTGCCAAAAAAATATCAATTATTGCAAGTTTGATGTCACTAAGCATTTCTAAAACGTGCAGCAGTGGAACATTAACACCCCCCCAGGAGGGACTTGACACCAGAGACTACAGCTGAGGACCTATATTTAGACCCTGACTAATACGCGGGCCCACGCTCAATGATGATACATTAGATATCAGTGTATCTGTTACATCCCGGGAACAAGACTTGTCGGCACATGAACGCCAGGGAAACGTCCGAGGTCGCTGCAGACAAGTCGATTTCAAAGCTGCAAACTGCTCCGCTCGGTACATGTGTTGGTCTCAACGGGTCCTTTTCAAAACATGTGCTTGTGTTAAGTAAGAAAACGTTTGTCTGATACATCATTATCAGACTTTTTTTCTAATCTCAAAAATAGAGTCAAATCAGTTTGGCTCCAAAATGCAGATTAGATATCCGAGTTCCTGAAGTGGTTACTTGGTTCATGGAAAGGTTCCTACAGTGGCAACTGGCTGGAAACGTCCTCTAGGAAACTAATGGCTAAGAAAGAATTCAAACTACAACTCGTATTAATTTTTTTGAGCCCATTTTTCTGCCGGTGCCAAAAGATCTCAATAAGAAGAAAGGTGATTTTAGCAGGAAATTTGCTCTGGTTTTGGAAACTCTGCATCCTTCCTACTAATATCCAAATGTTCTTATCACTGACTAGAACAGGTAGAATAACTCTGGTTACCTGCACTGAAACTCAGATCATTGCTGGGGGGGGTTCCTGTTTACTGTTTGGGGACAGGAGCCTGGAGGAGTTTGGGATTTGGCAGAGACAGAAGACGTGAAGTTAAATCCCTCCTCTGACAGCAGCTACAGTTCAGCACTTTAGGCATCAATTATTCACAGACTGAGTCTTTCTGCTCTTTCAGAATAGCCTGGAAACAATTAATTTTTGATCGGCTGGACTCAAACTCATCTCCTGTGCCCCCCTTCCACAAACCCAGTGAAACTACAGGAAGTTTCTTCTTCACTCCCTCGTATCTGTGAAGTTTTACTGTGTTCTGACTTTATCGTGTTGAGCTGTCTCATTATTTTCTGTTGTTTTTTTCCTCCATCTCAGCAGAGGCTCTGGCAGCCAGAGAACGGATCATCAGTCAGAGGAGGAGAGAAGAGAAAGAAACAGAGTCCAGCGGAGAAGAAACGTTGGAGGGAGACAGATGTAAAGACTGACTGGACCCCTCATGACTGTAACACACACACATCTGGATCGGTCACGGTGTCGGTAGGTTCCATCTGGACCGACACTGGACAAGCAGCAGCTTCAGTTCAACTACTGTTGGCGGAGCCACTGCAGGTGGAACCAAACTGACAGAACCGACATATCTAGAGGAGAGAAAACCAGGGGAACCACAGAACTCAAGAGTGGAAACGCCAAGCTCCTGGAGAACTGGCAGAACGAACAGCCAGAGGACAGAACCAAACAACCAGAGGACAAAGCCTGCAGAGCCAAAGAATCAGAGGAAAGAACCTGCAGAACACAAAAATAGGAGGCTACCTGGAGACTTAACAACCAGAGGACAGATCCTAAAGAACCCTTCAACCAAAGGACAGAATCTGCAGAACCAAACAACCAGAGGACAGAGCCAGCACTAGAAGAGAGAACCTCAAGAACACAACAAAAGGACAGATCCGAAAAAGCAGAACAAGTAGAAAAAAAAACCTAAGGAGGAAAACAACTACCGGAGGGAACCTACAGAGAAAGAACACAACTAGAGGACAGAACCTGCAGAACACAACCGGAACTCAGAAACCAAAGATTAAAACAATTAGAGAGCAAAATCAGTGGGGCCAAAGAACAGGAGCATATAATCTGCAGAGCCAAAGAACTAAAGGACTGAAACAATATGCAAAAAGGTAAGAAAGGATGAAACGCTAATGGAACAAAAGTTTGTCACCAAAGGGGCCAAGAGGTGCAGAGGTAAGAACAACCCAACAGCACCACGAGAACCGGGTTCTGTGCTCGGCCAGGTGCTCCATCCCACCCAGCTGGCAGTGGTCCTGGGTGAGAGGCCACTCTCGTAGCTTTAGAAAGAATCCAGTGGAACTGAGGAGCTGAACCAGATGGAACCGAAGGACGGGAACAATGGGGCTAAAGACGTGAGGAATGTGGCCGGTCCCAAGTGGAATGTCCACAGGCTTAGAAGGGTCGTTAGCCCCGGGACCATTCCTCAGAACGTCACTAGAACGTCACCGGTTCTCTCTCTCTGTTGGTCTGAGGGAACTTTAACATGACTCCAAACAAAACTAACTCAGAAAAACAAAAAGATGGATGAAAATAATCATCAGCTGAAGCCCTAATAACTAACACACACACAGGATCCGCTGGACAAAAACCCACTGCGATTCCTTTCATTGTTGATTAATCTGCTGATTATCTTCTCAATTAATCCAATTTATCCTTTTGTCTATAAAATGTCATAACACACTGAAAAATTTCCAATTTAATTTTTCAAGAGCAAAAGGCAAAATCTCTAGATTATTTATTCTGTTATATATAAAGATGTTTAGTTTATTTTTGTACAGAAAAAAACATCAGAGAAGCTGAAGCCAGTTTGGACGTTTTTGTTTAAAAAAATGGCTGAGATAATGAATCAACTATCAAAATAGTGGCCCACTACTTTTAAAGCCAATCAAGTCATCCGCTAATCATAAGTTGTTTCAGCTCAAATTTAATTTTGAGCCTGTATTCTATTGAATCGTTTAATTTTTCATGACCCTTTTTGAAAGATTTAGTGGCAGTTAAAATGTATGTTTCCATAATTAAAAATTATTTTCACATTATTTGTATTGAATCTGGTCAATAAAAGTAAATGTGCTGTTTGTTTCACTTCCATAAACATAAACATCAGATTTATTATGTGGCTCGAAGACCGGGTTTTAAAGTGATTTACGAATATTTCAGATTGTCGTTAATAGATAATATATGCCCTAATATTATATAAAAGGTTTATAAGATACCAGACAACAATATAAAGTAAGAACAGTCTCACTCATGCACCACAACGTGTCCCAGTCCACTGTTGTGCACCGTCATTCAGAACCTCATTAGGAAAACGCTCAATTTTCACCCACCGTTAGCTAGCGGTCAGGAGCCGTGCCTGCGTCCCTTTTAAAGCTGTTATGTAAGTCGAGGCTGACGTGTGCGATGTTACCTGAGCGTGTGTATCGGCGTGAACGAACACAGGTGTGTCGGAGTCAGGTTTAAACGCAGGTATTCGCTCCTCTGCGTTGGGGTCTTTCTCTGGACCGAGACTCACCTGCCGGGTAGACGGAGCATCAGACGTCAAAATACGGAAGTGCCGAGGTCGGGACGGTTGAATGAAGCCAGGTGCGACGTCGGCCCGGATGAGGTTCAGGTAAAATCCGCCAGGTGAGCGTGACGAAGGGCGAGAGTCCTGCCGAAAAAGGCTCAAATCCGCCGGCAGCCGCGGGGGGAACTCGGCGGCTGCCTCTCTGCGGTGCTCCGGCCTCCGCCGCGGGGTCTCCGGCGCGGGGCTCGGCTCCGGCCCGCTGGCGCCCGTCGGCGCTAAAGCGTCAAAATAAAAGTCGTCGGGCCGCCGGAGGCGTGTGTGCGACGGACGAGCGACGGACGAGCGACCGACGAGCGACCGACGAGCGACCGACGACCGACGAGCGACCGGGCGGCTGCGGGGCCGAGCGACGGACTGGCTGCTGCTGCTGAATCATCCGCACACACACACACACTCACACAGCTGACGCTGACGTCACCACCGCGCTGTAAACATAACCCTTTCGTCACCGGACTCACGTGAATCCGAATAAATTTTTAAAAAATGGAAAAATAAATGTAAACACGGCCGCGTCAACTTCAGCTGTCGATTTTAAAAAGAACATTAATGTAAACCAGCTAAAACACAGGGAGTTGGACAGTTTACATGATTTAGGTCAAGTGTAAAGTTTCAATGAGCTTAAATACATTCTTTACTAAAACAAACCAAAACAAATGATCTCTATTAAACATTAAAGGGCCAAGTACTTTATATTACAACCTGTTATTCACAGTTAGGAATCGGGTCCCAGGTTCACACTGGTTCTGACATGATGGGTTCTCAGTGGAAGAAAAGACAAAACTGGGCCTTATAAATGGTTCTCCGACGGTTCCTGTGAATAAACAGTGAGAACCTGCAGCTACAGCACTGGGACTGGGAAGTGAAGTTATGCTGGGGAACGGCCGCTTTTCTGGTTTAGGTAAAGGCCACAATGAGAATTTGTCACATGTGGAACTGGAGTTTTCATGTGAGATTCCTTCTCAAAGCATCTAAGAAAATCATATGTCATGTTGTTATGTGAGATCATCACATGTGAAAGGTCCAAAACCTACAGGAGCTCGTCCCCACGAGGAAGACGAAGAACCAGAGGAAGAATAGTCTGGATTTTTCCATCTCATTATTCTGATTATGTCAGTTTTTCTATTCTTGTCACGTGTCGCTTCATCCATTTTGCTTTTTTCTTTCCATGGCAGAAAACGTGAGCCATAAAAAATAAAAAAGATATGTTCTCACATGCGGTGTACAAAAGTGTGATACTGCTGTTTTCACTTGTGGTTTCCACCACACGTGGATCCATCAGTGGAGCTTCTGTTGGAGCTCGGTCGTCGCCCGGATAAACTAACCACAGCGTGGACGTACCAGCTCTTCCTCCTTTACACAAACTGCAGACGGAGGAATTCACATCTTCACAGCTGAGATGATGAAACAGACATCTTTTAAAATAGAAACGCAGCTTGTAAAGTGACCGCAGCTTAATTCAACAAGAAGTTACAGGTTATTTAGTTTTTAAATCTCTTTACAGTGAGAAATAAAACACACCTGTGATTTTAAAATGTTTATACCTCAGACTTTTAGGTAATAGTATTAATGTCTGGCTTTCATATTGGTTCAGGTCTGTATTATTCCCTTATTATCTCTGTGTCCATGTGGAAACGTAGAGCAGAGAGAAGTTTTCCTCATGTTTGCGTTAATCCAGATTCTAGAGACTAAAACCCTTCAGGACGTATGAGAAATGCTGAAAACCTCCCATAACAACAGGACTCAGATTAGTGTATTACAGTGTGTTGTGGGTCTCTGTCCACTAGAGGACAGAGTTTACCCTCACCATGTCCTCCTGGTTGTCATGGTTTCTGTTCTTCTATCATCACCAGTGGCGGAGAAAGCAGAGCCAACATTTCCATCAACCGTGTAAACCAATGAACCAAAAGTGGGCCGGCGCAGCACCGATGCTGGGTCTGCTGCTGGGCCGGCATCGCTCAGGTCCGGTGGGCTGAAAACCGTCAGGCCCAGCGCCGGGGTGTCTTTCCACACCAGTGCTGTGTCGCTAACCCAGAGCGAAACACGGTCTGACGGTCAGGATCGACTGGAGCTCCGTACGTTTGAACCCACACGTCAACTTTTGTCACTGGTCGTCATGTTTATGAGCAGTGGAGCGAAATGACAGCAGCCCTGGGTAAAGTCAACCCAGAGCCATGCAGTGCCCCCCCCCAATACAACACAAAAACTGGTTAAGACAACACAGATCTTTATATCAATAACTATTTATTGCTATTATTATTATCATTCTATTTGATTATTTGGCACCAGCTGAAAAGGGTCTGAGCTTTATAATCATTGAAACATTTGATGCTCTGTTTTTACTCTCGGGGCTCATACAACTGTCCCCGAACCTTCGCACCAGAAATACAGTTTATACAACTTCATTTCTCAACAAACCAGAAAATTGGAGCCTGTTTAAGTCTGACAACAGAAATCCTCCGTTTCCTTAGAACCCCCCCCCCCCACACACACACACACACACACATACACACACACACTCAGATCCACCCCCCTTTTGTTTTGGACTGACTATTGTTTTTTCGTTTCTTTAGACTCGCTTCATTCTTTTCTCCTCCAGTTTCTTGCTTTAATGCCAGTCCTGTGCTGTGTTTGCTGTATTATTCATGCACTTGGACTCATATCTCAGATCCTTCAGCCTCATTAATTATTTGAGGAATGAGATTACAGGGAAACTTTTTCCCCTTTTATATCAAACTCTTATCATGTTTAGTTTAGTAAAGTTTCATTATAATTTGAAGAGGATTTTTTTCAGATATCTCCATGTTGTCGTCTCGGTCATTGGGTTGTAAATCCCTTAAGATCCAATGGGAAACAATGAATAAACGCATCAGGAGAGACTGAAATGAATGCGCTGGAACGGTCCTGGCGCCAGGCTGAGTGTGTGAAACGCTGGAGAGGGTAAACATACTTTAGGCTGAGGGTCGCAGCCGCAGGCGCAGGCGCAGCCGCAGCCAGTCTGGGCGGACGGCGGCGGAGAAGCCGGACGGTCCGAGCGCGTGTCCTGCGCGAACATCTGGCCGCCCGGTCTGATTCCTCGGACTACAGGCGGGTCTTTCTCCCCCTCGCACGCCTGTTGGAAACACGAGCGGGGAACCTGGAGCCGAGACGCGCCGCAGGTGATGGTGGAACGAGGACGGAGGCGACGGGTCCGTGAGGAGAAGTTGAGACCGACGCGGCACCGAGGCACTGACTCCGGATACCCATGGAGAGCGGCGACAATCAGAGCCAGGACCAGCAGCGGGACCCCCGAGGCCAGTACCGGGTGGTCACGGCGGGCGCGGACGGCCCCGAGCCCGGCGGCGGTCTCAGCCTCCGCGCGCTGACCGGCTGCGTCCTGTGCGCCCTGATCGTGTCCACGCTGCTCGGCAACACGCTGGTGTGCGCCGCCGTCATCAAGTTCCGTCACCTGCGCTCCAAGGTCACCAACTCCTTCGTCATCTCGCTGGCGGTGTCCGACCTGTTCGTGGCCGTGCTGGTGATGCCCTGGAGAGCCGTGTCCGAGGTCGCCGGCATCTGGCTCTTCGGCCGCTTCTGCGACACCTGGATCGCCTTCGACATCATGTGCTCCACCGCGTCCATCCTCAACCTGTGCATCATCAGCATGGACCGCTACTGGGCCATCGCCAGCCCCTTCAGGTACGAGCGCAAGATGACGCGCCGGTTCGCCTTCCTGATGATCGGGGTCGCGTGGACCCTCTCCATCCTCATCTCCTTCATCCCCGTGCAGCTCAACTGGCACCGCGCGGACGCGGACAACCTGACGGCGGACGACCCGGACAACTGCAACGCCAGCCTGAACCGGACCTACGCCATCTCCTCGTCGCTCATCAGCTTCTACATCCCCGTGGTCATCATGGTGGGCACGTACACGCGCATTTTCCGCATCGCGCAGACCCAGATCAGGCGGATCTCGTCGCTGGAGCGGGCGGCGGGCTCCCGCGCGCAAAACCGCCGGCACCGCGCGTCGACGCACGACGAGAGCTCGCTAAAGACGTCATTTAAGAGAGAGACCAAAGTTCTAAAGACCCTGTCCATCATCATGGGGGTGTTCGTGTTCTGCTGGCTGCCGTTCTTCGTCCTGAACTGCGTGGTGCCCTTCTGCGCCCTGGACAAAGTCGGAGAGCCGCCGTGCGTCAGCGACACCACCTTCACCATCTTCGTCTGGTTCGGCTGGGCCAACTCGTCGCTCAACCCCGTCATCTATGCCTTCAACGCGGACTTCAGGAAGGCGTTCTCCACCATCCTGGGCTGTAACAAGTACTGCTCCACCTCCACGGTGGAGACGGTGGACTTCAGCAACGAGCTGGTGTCCTACCACCACGACACCACCATGCAGAAAGAAGCCTGCGCCGTGCCGGGACCCGGGGCACAGAGGCTGGCCACCTGCGCGCCGCCGCAGCTGCCGCCGCCGCAGGCGCCTCACACGGGGGGAGACCCGGACCAGAACTTCGACAAAGTCTCCGTGGTTTCAGACGAGTCCCAGACCCGCAGGAACCTGCTGCTCCCCGCCATCCTGCAGTGCCAATGTGAGGCGGAGATCTCCTTAGACATGATGCCCTTCAACTCGCCCGGGCCCGCGGACTGTTACGTCATCCCGGGTCAGATCCAGGACTTGTGAGCACACAATAGATACTCTGATCTTCTGGAGCAGGGCCCCTGTCCTGAGCCAGGGAGCAGGGGGTTAAAGTGGGTGACCTTTGACCTCCTGTTAATGAGCCAGAATGAGCTAAAACCAGTTGTTACAAACCCGTTTGGATTTCAGTCCCTCAAAGCAAAGCAACAGTCTCAGTGTGGACGAAAGTGAGCTCAAAACAAACAAACAAACAAAACAAACAAACCTGTTGTTTACAACAAAGAAGAAACTATTTGAGAAAACACAGAAAAACCGGGCATGACTTTAGGTAACAGAAACGTGTCTTTATTGCCACGTCCTCTTTCATTGTCCTCAGACCCTCCTGCTGCATGTCGGGGCCCGTCTTGGGATCCGGACCTGTTCTAGGTTTTGAATGTGATCAGACACGGGATCATTACTGATTAACATTAGCATCTTGTCTCGTTTTCCCGTCCTGATCCATGTTCCAACTTAAGCTTCTAAGCGTCTTAAGCTTCGAGCTCAGAGACTGTAAACTTTCTGCACAGCAGCATCCAGATCAGTTATAAATCAAATGTGATGTGTTTCTGTTGAAAAACTGAAATGTGTGTTGAACATACGCAGCAGCATCTTTTTTTGGATTTAGTTTCTTTAATAAACCATCTCATGCTGTGAACAGTGACATAACCAGTTAAACAGATATTCAACAACCTCTTTATTGATCTGATTGAAAACCGATTTACAGCAGCTTCAACAGGGATCAACTGGGATCAGACAGTGATGTGAGATTTACCTGTTGGCAAATCTCATTAGTTAGTTAATACTTTTACATACGTCTGTCATGAAGTGACAAATATCTGTGTTAAAAAATTATTCTTAATATCTTGACATTAGTTTGACCCATATCACCCTGATTGTTAGTTCACAGGTTATACACCAAAAATCTAACCTCTGACCTTTACTCCATGTTCAGGGATTGAATGTAAAGTCTCTGCTTATGCACAGACCCGAGCGGCTGATTGTCGACGCCGGCTATCTGAGTAATTGATGTGGCCATTGAGTGGGGCCAAAGTTGTTTGATGTGAGTGTCTCGGCTTCAGGCGGCCTTTTGTCCTGCGGCTCTCACCGAACCGGCCTTTGATGGCCGACGGGCCCAGGATGGACAATTAATGACTATTACATCATTAGTCCCGGGGCCTAATTGCCCCTCCAGGTAATTGCGGACCACTTCTGTTTGAGCGCTCGTCCGTCTCCGTGGGGCCGAGCCGCAGATCAGACGTGGCGCCTCGAGTGTTTGCGTCCATTCAGACTGGAGTGTGTTTGCGCTGGTCCGGCAGTGAACGCGATAAAGGTTTCAGTGTGGTTCAGCTGAAGCTGCTCGAGTATTTCAGACTCCCCAGCCCCCCCCCGAGGGTCCTTCACACGGGTTGTATCTGCTGGTTCTCGGCCAGCAGCGCTCAACACAAGCCGAACTTGAGCCACTGGTCGTTTCTGCAACTGTTGCCTGGGAACTGTAGAACCCAGGCGGCCTCGCTGAAGGTCCACAACTCGGCGGAACAATGTCAAACAACATATGAGAGAATTTTTAGAATCAAAGTTTGTCAGATTGAATTGGTTCTTTTTCTGTGTTTGCATTTCATGACTAATTCAGCTAACTAGTTCGCTACAAGCTGTGGTTTCAAATCATCCGCTGCCTGAGAACGTGTCCTTTAGCCGTGTTAGCAGAACGGCTCCACTTTGGTCCAGACTGAAATATCCGAGGCAAACACTGGATTAAGCTATGAAAGTTTGTACTGACATTCATGTTCCCCAGAGGATGAATCCTGACTGATTTATTCAGTTCCCCTGTCACAGATATTCAGGTTCCCCAGAGCATAAACTGACGAATCCGGTGAACCTCGGACCTTCATTACAGCGCCACCAGCAGGTCAGAGTTCATAGTGCGACTCTCTATGGGAATGTAGGTTGTAGGTTGGTCCACCACTTGGGTCCAGACAGGAATCTCCCAACAACCGCTGGGAGGATTGTCATCAAAACTTTACACAGATGTTTAAACTGATCAGCCACAACATTACAACCAGTTACCGGTTTTAATTGTGTGTTGCAGTGAAATGTCCTTGGAGATCAGACATTCATGGTCCTGAGGGGATAAAGTCTAATGATTCCCTCAGTCTTTATTCCAGCAACCACCGGCACCGGAACTACTTTGTAAATTTCTCTACAACTAGACTTCTCTACAGTCCCGTTTTAAATCAGCAGGTATATTGTTCAAGCCACCTGGACTCAGAAATCCACATCTCTGATAGTTTATCACTTTCAGACCAGGATGGTTTGAATGGTTTTTAAGTAAATAAAATATAATACAGTTAATAACTAGGGTGTCTTAACTTTATTTTCAGTTATCAGAGGACAGATTTGCTACTAACCACCGCATTGGACCCAGGAACCGTGTTAATCAGTTTGAGATATATTCCCTTTGATTTCTACTATTTTTACCAACATTTTCATGTGTGTGATTAACAACAATAAGTCAGAACAGAGACCATGAAACATTTTGTAGAGTAGATAAATGTTTCAGTGTCACTTTGAAGAGTCACACAGGGTCATTTAGTGAGGACCGAGCTACTGGCCTTTTCAGGCTAACACACACATACACACACACACACACACACAAACACACACACACACACACACACACACACACATATGAGACTTTGTGAGAATGGCCTTGGGTAGAACAGGTGCAGCGCTGTGATTTTGACTGGATTCAGATTTTTTTTTGGGGGGGGGGGTCAGAGCTGATTAAGATTCAGCTCAGAGGGAGGGAGGACAGAGGGAAGGATGGAGGAAGGAATGAGGACATAAAAACATGTCACATGTAAAGCCATGATTCCCAAAGATAATAATCTACATTATGAAATAATAAATAGCTGCCATGTATAACCCCGACACAGAGGGACCCCGGAGACACACATGTAAAAGCCCCACACTACACTGGACTAACTCCCCCAGGCTGAAGGAGATGAGCCAAGAGTCACCTTCTTAAACAGCAGCCTAGTCTGACACTGAACAAAGCGTAGCGCTAAGATGTAAACACAGAAACGCATCATCCACCTGAACTGCTCTGGTGCATTAAAGCATCGTCTTTTCACCTGTGTTCCCATTGTCAGGTTTGAGAAATTTGTTCCAATTTTCTGCCTTCAGTCTCCAGTTGTACACCATCTTTCGGTGGACATGTCTCACAATAACCGGGAAACAGATGCTGACGTATGCGGACCCTGGCCAGAGTTTCTAGAAACTGGGTCAAAATTTTGCTCCATGTTTGCAAACTTTGCCACTGAGATCCAGAACAACTGCTTTTGACTGACAAAGATTTCACCACGTTTCTCTTACAAGTGTCAAGCTTTTATCTGGGACGTGTGAAAACCACGGTGTAAAGGGCCTGAAATCATTAACAACTACTTAAATGTAAAAATAAAAAACATTAACATATAGATTTTCCCATGATGAAACTGAATAAATCTCAACACTGGATATCAGACAGCAATCAGTGGATCCTTGTCATTATCTGTCAGCCTGAGCCTTCAGCAGGATAAATGCAGTGATTATGTGCCAGTGTCTCGGTGCGTCGCTGCTGCAGCCGGACCAAGCTGAAGAGACTTCAGAGAGCCGATGAAAGCGGCGCCAACACAATCCGGGCCTTCTTCTCCCGGAGATGAAAGCGGAGTGTGTGTCCAGAACGGCTCTTAAGGCCGGTCGCATTTGTTGTCGCTCCCCGACCTTTGACCTCGCTGCTGCGCGGCTGCGGCCGATGCTTCCACAAGTGGAACAAAAGCACCAAACAGTGAGAAGCTTTGCTCCAGATAGAGAGAAAAAAAATTAAAAAAAAAAAAAAATCACTGTTCATGATTTATGTGATTTAATGTAGATTTTATAATACAGTGCAACAAAGGTCATGTGACTCTTGGCACCAGAGATTTCTCCTCTTTGATGCTAAATTTGGGTTCATTCATGTAATACATGCACCATTTAAAAGTCACTTTCAAGCATCATATGCGGAAGGCAAATTCTGATAGGTCAAGTATTCATTTAAATAAAAAAAAAAAAAACAACAATTTATGGCCTTGTTTTCAGCTGTAAAAGTGAAAACAGCATCAGCTTGTTAATAGTTGCTCATTTCCACAGCAGTAATAGGGCAACATGGGAGTGGGGGGGGGCAGATCCAGAATAGTCATTACTACCAGAGACACCTTTTACATTGTCTTATACATAAAGAAAAAAATCCAGTCCTGCTGCTATGATTGGAAATCTCATGGTCCAGTAAGTTCAGAAATGAAAGCTGCAGTCAGCTGCAAACAAAGGGATGTAAAGATAAAGTGTCCTCAGAGTTGAGCATGATAACATGTTTGAACTAAAGAGACCTTCTGCTATAAGATAACGTCCAACAGAGGATCAGAAACCATAGCAACAGCAGAGGGGACTCAAGGATTTAGTGGCCTTATTAAGTGACTGAACTCAGCCAGATGTTCAGGGATCGGGGGGGGGGGGTGAGGCTCTGCCAGCTACTCCGCCAGCTTCACCTCTAGGGTAAAGAAAAAAAAAAGTTTATAGATGAGACTTAAATTTGCCTCCTACCTTACTTTTGCCACAGACGGAGGGAAAGATGGGGGGGGTATGTGGTGTGGGAGGGCACCTGTCCTGCTCGCTGGTAGCTGTTTCTGACTGGATGATGTAGCATGAAGGCGGCAGAGGGGACGTGTCACTCATGCTCGGCGGTTTCCATAAGGAAACGGGGCTGCCGCCAAACCCGAAGGCTGTAGGGGCGTGGCCAGCAGGGCCGTCACCTTGCTACAGCCGAGATAGAAACTTATTTGACCTGTGACCACAGCATTTTGAACAAAATTTGTCAACAAGGGCTTGTAAGATACAATTTAACTGTCTAGACTCCAGCAGGCAGATAAAAAGATTTTAAGTAGAAAAGCAAGGACATAATAAGGCTTGTAAGTTGAAAGTTGAAGCAAATTGTCTTGTAATTCCAGTCAGACTTCAAATGATGGAACATTAGATGGAAAAAGTAATTTGATATTAATTCGAGGAACGTTTTGGTTTCCATTGTCCACAGATATCGGATGTGACAAGCGACTCTTTACAAACAAAACGACCAGACTACTGGAAAATTTACCAGCTTTTATTGCAGGTTAACAACCACTGTGCTCAAGAGCAAGAGACCCAGGAAACCCTATTAAAATAAAAAAAGTTTTCATCACAAAAACTTACAGGACAACAACTTTCTGTCAAAACACCCATGTAACATTGAAGCCGTATGCATGAAACAACAAAATTCACCTCAGAGACAAACACCGTGTCGAACTCTCAAAAGAAGATCAGGTGGAGCAGCTGTTGGTCTCATAATGGAGCTTCCCCTGTTCTCTGCTCCAATGAAACCAATTAACTACACCTGGTGTCCAATCAGTCCAAATTGGTCTGGGTTCCAGTTCTGAAGGTGGACTCCACACCTGCTGCTGAGATCATAATTTACATTACACACAAAAATCCTACAGATTGGACAAAATCTGTATTTCTTCCATGTTTCATTCATTAAACTTTCATTGTGTCTGGACTTTCTAACTCTTTTGTCTTTTATGGTGAAGAACTCTATGGTGTCTGGTTATTGCCCCTTTATTCTTTGGCTCCGTTTTATTCCACAACATTGATCTGAGGGCTAGTCAGAGCCTCTGCAGGGTCTGAATTGGCTCCAGGTGTCATCAATGAGTCCGATTAGAGCAGAGCCCATGTGGAGCAGCAGTATAAAAGCAGAGTGGCCACATGCAGACCACAGGGCAAGCTTCTGTTTACCTCTGTCACCAGGCTGTTGAGGACAAGTGATTGCTATTGCTGCCTGACTTCTGTTGTTTCCAGTTAAACATGGTGCTGGGACTCTCTTTAAGGTTGGTTGAATGTTGTTTTCCACTCTTGCCAACAAACATTCAAGTTCCAGTTTAATTTGACTTTTTATTAAATTTGTCTTTCAGGGCTTCCTGGCTTTGTCTGCTGTTGTTTAGCAGTGGTGCTTGTTTTCCTGCAACAAAAAACGGTAAACTGAAGGACAAACTCCTCCAGCTTTAAGGACTTGCAGATAAAATACCTAATGGTTCATTTAAGTTTGAAGTAATTATTCATTACCTTGAGCTCTAATGCCTGAAACACACCAATAAACAATGACGCATTATTGCATTGCAAGAATTTCCAATACTAAACTTCTATAGTTTGTTGAAACAGAATTTCTAGCTTGTCTTGTTCTTTTCAGCTGACTCAAAATTTGAAAGGCCTTCTAAATTCAGCAAGTCATCAATACTAGCTACCCTTCATATGCATGCAGGGTGTCATGACTAGAAACTTCATTCAGCAGCATGCTTGGAACAAAGCTCATTCTTGACTCAACTGTCTTCTCTAGATTACAGATATCCCTACATACCCACCTGGAACACAAATGGGGAGTCTGGATCATCAAACCTTCAGTCAAGCGGTTCACGTCCTCCCCTGGTGACCTTGCAGCATGAACCATCTGCTAAAGATCAGCAGCCTGAAGTAGCCCCCCAACAGCCCAGCTCTCCCACCGGAAACCAGTTTCACGCCAGTGTGGGAGCTCCCATTGTGGCCACAGTCCCCTCTCTGAATTATGAGCCAAACAGGTTTATTGTGCCTTATGCTTCCAGCTTTGACAAACCCGCCAGTGCTCCACAAGTCCCATCCTTGGGTGCTGGGTACACCAGCCCTCCTATTGGCTCTAGGAAGACTCCCAGCTTCCCTGTGCAGCCCCAGTTTGGCTCTGGCACTTTGGGAAACCGAAATGTGGGATCCTATGGGGTGGCATCCAGCCCATTCTACCAGGCCTCATTTCCCCCTTCTGAATTTGCGTACCTGGCAAACACCGGTGGTGACAAAGGTACCACCTCCAGGTTTGATAGCCCTGCTGCTTACGCTCCTACAGCCTCTGGGTTTGGTGATGGCACTGTCTCCTATGGAAACCCTTCCAGTGCAGGCTTTCCTTCTTGGGAGCAACAGCCTACAGGGGAAGGTTATGGCGCTTACTACTACCCAAGCGACTGGGTGCCATCTAGTCCTTTCCCAGGCTTGAGCATCTGGGACTCTAAAGCTGAAGAGCCACAGAGCACAAGTGAGACGTCCCCTCTGGCGCCTTCATCCTACATCATCCAGTCCAGAAACAACTATGAGCGAGCGAGAGAGGTCCTATCCCACACCAAATACTCCCCAGAGTATCCTCAGCCCCCCATCTTTCCCTCTGTCCCCAAACCTCCAAGCAACTTCCCACCGATGACTGGGTCCAAAGGGGGACAGGTTTAAGGTAAAGTTCAAACTTGGTCTTGACTTTGAGTATTGTAGAGGTTAATGACTAACACTTGTCCTCCATGTCTTGCAGGGTAACCTTGGTGACAGATCCTCAGATCTTTGTAAAATACTCTCCACATGTGGATGAGATTGAAAAGTGCAATAAAAATTTGACCATGAAACTTTGACTTTGTCCTTAACTTGACTGGTATTTGGTCAAAATTATGCATCTTGACTTCAGTCAGCAAACTACAACTGCTTCAATGGTGTATTGATTTGTTCTTAACCCAGGACTTGCAGGTCTGGGTCCTTAGATCTCAGACTTCATTTTAATTTATCTGTGGGCAGAGTTGCAAAGATTTTAAACCGGTCTGTTTGTCCAGTCCTAATTTTGCTTGTCTCAAATGATGATGCAGCAACCTTTTGACTTGGACAACTCAGTGACTTTTTTTTTTTTTTTTTTTTTTTTTAAAGCATCAAGCCTATTTGTTTACAAGTGTTCAGTCTTCACTAGCACATTGCAGCGGTGTCCTGACCTGTTATTGCCACCTGCTGGTGAGTGGAGTTGTGACACCATTGGTAGGATACTGTGTTGCCTTTTTGTCCAGGGACCTGCTCAGAGATACAGTCCAACTTCTAGAGGTCTAAAGTTCCTCAGGGAACAGATGGTCAAGAAGTAGAACGCTTTGAGACATGAATGAATCTAGACCCATCTGAAGTTGGATGGTTGGTGTTAGCGGAGCCATGGTTGTCTACCTTTGTGAAACTGGCCCACTGACCTGAAATTGGCCAAGGGGCTCATACTTCTGCTGACATCCCCCAAGATCATGTAGAGCCTCTGTTATTGAAACTTGCCTCCGATGCCTCTGGTCTTATATGACCTTGGTCCTTCATCTGGATCTGGTCTTTAAGTCAAGCACTCCCTCTTTTCTTCTCTTCTAGCTATTGTTTTGGTCTCCAACTGCTGAGGGAAACTTCTGGCTCTTTAGCTGCTAAATGCTCCACTATGTTCACCAGCTGGTCTCTGACTGTCTGACAATCTCTCCAAAACCTTAAAGTCGTTATATGGTTTAAAGGCTGAGGTGTCGTCTCGAAAGAAGTTTTGATTTCATATGTCAGAAGACAAAGCTGGATCAGAACTACATCTGGAGGAAACCGCTCTGTTGGACTGGAGCCTGAGGTCAGTTAAACACCAGCAGATTTCAGAAAGGATCCTCTGAGGAGAGAGAGCGCTCGTTTTAAAGCCCCAGACATCCTGGTGGACACTCTCCGGCTGGCTGCTGTTGTTCATCAAAAAGGAGCTAAGGCAGGAATCCAGTTGGTTGTCTGACAGAAACAAAGCATGTCCTTATTCATTCATGTGTCCTTGTGTTAAATGAAGACGTCAAATACAAAGTTCTCCAACAGGAAGCTGCTTAAAAAACGTATTTTCCCACAACTGAGCTTCACCTAGATGGAAACTTTGTGATGCAAAAAGAGTTCCTGTGATAATTAAACTTTAGAGTAAATTGCTGATGTCATGAAAAATTCATCACGGTGCAAATATAAAAATTCAAGTTTTGAAGAAACAACAGACTCTGGTGATTCCACGACTTTTCTAGTGACACTGGCAGGTTCACGTTTGACCTCAGTTCAAAAATCTGTAGTGAGTTTCAGGTCATAAAAAAGAAAATGTTTCCTGTAAGCATCTTTTATAAAAAATACTAAATTTCAGCGGTTTATAAGGAGACATGATTAGAGCATTAATTATGTCACTGGTAATTCTTCTCCTTGTCCAACAAATAACATCATGGGATCAGCAAAGTGATCGTAGTTCATCCTCTGGGGAACATGAATGTCTGACCCAAGGCTGATGACTAACATATCCCATCGTATTCATACACCTCAGTAAAGCGAAAGCCTCATGTTCCCCCACACTCTGCTGAAATATCTCAGAAATAAATACCAAGGTTCCATTGGCCTCAGGCTTGATGCTAACACACTCAAGTTAGCATGTAAATGACATCACTGATATCGTTAGTCCGACCAGGCGAGTTTAGATCTGATTAACAGATAGAAAACGTACAGACAGGATCATTGAGAAGTCATTTATTTCTCACAGTGCGTCTTAGTCCAGCCCCCCACCCACAAAAACCCCCAACAAACATCCTGGTGCTGCCCCCGGACGACCGGACACCGAAGGGAGCCGGAGCCCACGACCGTTTCACACTCCTGAACTGACCGGGGTGCGTTCATTTCGGCCTCAGCATCAGATTCCACACCACAGTTCGTTTCTCTGGCTTTTTAACCACCGACAGTCGATTCTTTATATCTAACACAGGAGTAGAGCTTCACATGTCCTACATATAGAGAGATGTGTGATATGTTTAACAAGATGGACAAAGCTGCATTCCCTCCACGAGCCGTGCTGTCGTACAACATCTAATGCACCCAGACGTTGGATATGTTCAAACGCGTGAAGCAGCGAGTGAAGAGTTTGTTTTTCATCGATCTTGTGGGGGATTGAGGTTGTAAATATTCAGAGTTTAGACCTTTAAATCCTTTAAATAGCACCATTTCTTCTCCTTGCTGAGACACCGTCTCATTTCAGATTCAAACCCTTCCCACGGGCCAAGCGAGGACCGGACCATCAGACAGCACCACAGGACCATGCATCGGGGCACCAGGGCCCAGTAACACACCACAGACGACGGGAGAAGAACTCACAACGGTCAGAGTAAATTTACATACACAACATTCATTTTTTAGTTTTTCCTCCTCTGGAGGTTCTCTGGTCCCGATCAAGGCTCCATCTCCTCTCTGAGTCCTGGGTTTGACGCTGTAGGGACGCCAGCCTGCAACTGCTCTGGACCTCACGGACCAGACCAGACCGGAAGAATTCATACCTTCTTACCATATTTAATGGTAAGATCCCAGACAGATCTTTGTTAACTCCTCATTTAGACATGAGAACTGAGAACTGTGTATATTGTTATACTGCAGTGTAAGTTCTACAGTAGCTGCTTTTGCAAACATACGTTTCTGAAAAAACGATGCTACACAATGTCTTCTCTTATCCAAGATCCACCCAAGTTTGATCTAGTCTGGTTCAAGACCTTTGAAATGGCCACGTCTCAGGAAACAGCGATAAAACACAATCCTGACACAAAGCGAGGATGAGAAGGACAAAACTGTAAAGGTCAATGTCAGTCGCAGAAATAAAAAGTCCTCGGTCTCTCAGTGAATCCGAACCCAGATCCGAATCTGAATACTCTCGTTAAGTTGTAAACGAAGACTTCATTAACATCAACGGAGCCTAATTAATGCTGACGACCTGCAGCCTCCGACTGGTGTGGACCTGGTCCAGAACCAGACCGGGTCCGTCTGGATGCAGCATGGACTCATCATCATCGTCATCACCACGGTACTACAGAAAACAGGAACTGAAACGGTCCGATCATCTTCAGACGGCCTCAAAAAACCAACAGAGATGCATCTTTTTTTCCCCCACGTTATAAATGTTAATAAACTTACATGCTTGTACAAAAAAAAAAATCAGTTTACACAACATCTTCATAAAACCCAACAAGAGCTCTCCCTCATTAGGACCTTGCCAGGCAACACACGGAATTGTTTTTGGAAATGTTATTCTTGAGGAAGCCGAGCAGCCGTCGGCTCTCGGAGAGGACGGCTCGTTTTCACCACATTGGTTCGTCTGCCGCTGAACCGCCACTGAAGGGAAGCAATTTGAAAACACACTATAAAAAAATGAAACGGTTCAGGTCGTAAAGCCAGATTCTGACCTGGGGTCCCTCTGCCAGACCAGACTGTAGGGATGATGGGAAGGACGACCCGGTGCAGTTTATATTTTACTTCAGTTTTCAAATTTCTCGCAAATTTGCAATTAATCAAATGATGTAGGTCAAATTAATTTGAAGGAAACCAGGAGCTTTTGGGGCCCCTGCAGGTCTTCGGCTCCTGAGCAGTTGGCTGCTTTGCCTAGATGAAAATTCTTCCATCCTTGAATTTATCAACCAATTAAAAAATATGAAATTGGTGGTGGTCAAGTTAAACACAGGTTTTTTTTAACAATTTAGAAGAATCTCATTTGTTTTGGGGTTTTTTTTGAGGACATCGTCCGAACCTCCAGTGGCGTCGCAGCCAGACGCGGCGACGCCGATGTGATGAAGCCGACACCTCCTCCCTGAAAGTGCCGTTACCCTGAAATCACCGGACGACACGGTTTGAGTGAGGAAAGGACAAAACCGACAGTCACGTCACATCACGTCATGATACCCGAGGTTAATAAAGTGCATAAAGCAAACAATAGAAAAAAACAGCAGAAAACACACAGGCATCTGATAAAGACCTACAGTTTATACATTGTATAAATCAAGTTTTTTTTGTGCATGCAGTTAATAAAGCGGAGGCTCAACGGAGGGAACGATGATGCCCTTCGTCTGCAGTTATTCGTCTTTTCCTCTGCCTCCTCCTCTTCCTCCTCCGTCTCCTCCTCCTCCTCCGCCGCTTCCTCTTCCTGCAGCGTCTCCTCCTCCTACACCTCCTCCTCCTCTTCTTCTTCCTCCTCTGCCTCTTCCACCTCCTTCTCCTCCTCCTCCGTCTCGTTTTCATCCTTCTGCCGAGGATTCAGGCTTCATGATCTGGTAGGTGATCAGGTATTCTGGGTAGGCCTGGGGGCAGCAGAGACACGTTCAAGATACTCAGCAACAACAAAGACTGTTACCAGACTTTAAAACTCTGCTAATTTGGTGGCGGGGGGGGGTTGCTCCTCGATATAAAAAAAAAAGAGAGAAATGAAAAGACTGATCTTCAGTTTCTGAGATTTTTTATGGCTGTCTCAGTGAAAATTCACAGATCTCCTCCTTTCTTTGTTTCTTTGTTTTTAACTTGTGACCTTTCTCAACACTGATGGATCAAGCCCCCACCACAACCGTTAATATTAATATATAATAAGAAAACATTCATTTAGGGGCTCTGTCAGTTTCTTCTTGCTTTGTCTTTTCCAATAACTCTCAGGTTAGGCTTTAGCCAAGACTGTGTCTGTCTGGAAGAAGACTTTTAAATGATGTGTTGGTGGTTTTTTTTTTATTTCTCCCTGAATGACTTTTACAGTGACACAGAAATAAAATAAAATAAAATAATATAAAAAATAAATAAATAAAATAAAAGTAATAAGGCAATAAAGTCGTCAAAATTCTCACTGGCTCGTCTGTTTACTACAGTTCATCTGATGTTCTTTAATTAATTCATCTGAGAATAATACAGTTTATTAGAAAAAAAGCAGTGAAATCCCTCCTGATCACTGAGACTAACACAGGATACTTAAACTTGCAAACATTTTATGTCTGCGTGCAGGCAGAATGAAATGAGTTTCCTGTCTGAGAGGATGAGCTGTGGACTCAAGAAGTGTTTTGAGAGTCTCAAGTGTTTTCCAGATGATTGTGCAGATTTGTACACAAGCTGTTGATTTTCAATGACGGCAGCTTAACCAGGACCACAGATCCTGTAAACTTAGGGCGCTCATTTTCAGTGGAGTTGATGTGTTTCGGCAGAACGAGCATCTGTTGTACCTGTTGCGCCTGTTGTTGTTTTACTGACGAATCGCTGCTCATCACAGGTGAACTCCGAGGAAGAGCCGAGTTTAGATTCATCAGAAACAGCAGAATAAAAATGATCCAAATAAAGGCTTTTTCTGCCGTTGAGATTAACAAACATAATTGCATTCTTTGAAAGATTAGAGACGTAACATCCGCAACATCTGCAATGTCAGCAAGCAGGGGGTCGAGGGAATTTTAGAGTAAATAAGAAGGGAAATCGATAATTCGATCTCAGCTCTGGAGGAGGCGAGGTCAGCATCATCATTATTATTATTACTGGTAAATGGAATAAACGAAAAACAACACAAATTAGTATTAAAATAAAGAACATAAACCTACAAATATAATAATGGTGGTTTTAAAAAAAGGAGAAATGGAACAAAATTCAGATCATAGCTGAACATAAATGAACTCTAAACGTATTAAAGAGATAAAACTGGAAAAGAAAAACCAGATGTGCATTAGAGAAGTATTAGATTACTGGACAAGTATTAGATTACTGGAGAAGCCGCCCACCTGCTCTCCTCTGTAGATGACGTACTCGGCCAGAGCCAGGCCATTCACACTCGGCCGGCCTGTCACCGAGTGGTGTCCCGGCGGGGAGTGGGCCATCTTCATGGCGCTGAACTGCAGGAAGGATTTACCCAGGGTCACCCTGCAGAACAACAGGTGCCTGGGAGGGACAAACCGAACACGAGACACAAAGACCGTGAGCGACAGGTGTATTTACATTTAGGAAGAGGAGAACTGGTGGTTGGATCTGAGTAAGAGGATGAGTCATTATCATCCGCTGTTCATGCAATTTTCGCACACGATTGTTGTTATTATTGTTATCTTTATTTTTCGGGGTGGGGGGGGGGTTGTACCTGTGGCAGATGTAGCAGGACCGGTCCTTGTGCAGCGGGCAGCCCGTCCCCCCCCCGATCCCGTAGACATACTGGTTGCTCTTGGACGAGTTCTCGGCGAAGTAGATCCCAGCGCCGAACATCCCACCAATGTAGGCGTGTCGCTCGTCGAAGCCCTTATGGATGATGGCGTTGACAAAGGGGGAGCCTGGGGGAGGGGGGTCACAGCGGGATCAATACACATACTACGGATACTATCACTCCAACAGTCTCTACCACCGTGGCGTTTGTGACGAGGCCGTTGAGACTCTGACCGTGAAAGAGCATCCGCTCATTGCCGTGGTTGTGGTTTTCCTCCGACACCTCCTTCCTGCGGTGGCTGTACCTCTCCCACAGCTTCTTGTTGCAGACCTTCTGGATCTGAAACACAAGAGAGCAGGATGCTGACTGGGTGTCCTGGTACCCCCCCTCTTCACAATTTTAACACTGTATTTTTATTCTGACTGTTGAAATGTTTTTTGGTCTACATGCAAAATATAAGCTGGTAAACTGTTAACGTATTTTTCTTATAAACTACATGAAGATGTAATTTCAGATACTGACTCGGTTCTCTAACAGCATCTTAAGCCTGAATCGGCGACTCAAGGGACTGAAGTCTGAAACAAGCGTTACCTTGACCAGATTGTATCTGTTGAAGACCCCCCCAGCGTGGCCCCCGTCCCGATGCTCTCGGATCGTACTCTGCATCTGATCGACAGCAGATGAGACAAGGCTCAGAGTTTAAGGCCGAAAATCAGAGAAAAAGGACAGAGCCTCCTTCAAATCACATTATAACGACAATAAGGTTTTAGCCACCATCATCACCACCATCATCACCATCATCACCACCATCATCATCATCATCATCATCACCACCATCATCACCATCATCATCACCATCACCACCACCATCATCATCACCATCATCATCACCAGTGTTAGTTTTTCTTTGTACCTCCTCCTCCACTGACTGAAACTCCTTGTCATCAGCTGCGAGGTCGATCAAGATCGTCCCACTGTTTGCTGTGTTCAACGTGAGGTAAGGGTTCAGACCTGTCTCACACACACACACAATACATCATGTTACTTCACAAATTTTTTCACAGACAAAAAGACATAGCTACAGGACGACATGATTAACAAGTAGTGTGTTAAAGTGTGTCTCTGTGTGCATGGTAAGTGTGTGTGTGTTAAGTGTGTGTCCTCACTCTGCGGCCCACTGATGAGCCTCTCCACTCCTTTGATGATCTTGTGTCTGTGTCCGTAGGCGTTGATGCCGATTTCCTTCAGCTCACGGTGACCCATCTCCACCAGCACATCCAGGGTGATCTGCAAATGCACACACACACACACACACACACACACACACACACACACACATACACATACACATACACACACACAGTCTCTAAGTAATATGTCCCTATTTCATATCCATCCCAAACACTTTGATGGCAGGTGCAGGATTTTCCCACATTTTTTGTTTTAGTCCAGGTTCAGTTAAAACTGTGATTAACTGGATATGATGAGCTTCAGTTGTGTTTATATTACAAAAAAGTTCAGGGACGGACCAACGACATGTTCCTGAAAGGACGAACCTGCCGTGGTTCAGGTGTGTGGAGGATCTCACCTGCTCCCTGTCGAAGATCTCCAGGAGATGCTCCAGACCCAGGTTCTTCAGGAACTGGCAGATACTGAGCTCGACCCCTGGAACTACACACAAAAACACACACACACACACACACACACACACACACACACACACACAAAGAGGTGTGTTTTGATTGCGTTGCTTTATGTTAAAAGGACCATGTGGACTTTTTTGAAACCTGCTCTATTTACAGTCGTAATTGTCTTCTTCTTCATCTTCTTCTTCGTCTTCTTTGTCTTCTCCTTCATCATATTCTTTGTCTTCTTCTCTTCCTCAGTGAGCTAACTCTTTAATCCAGGTACTTCTATTTTCCTGAACTTAGATCCAGACTTTACACTTGTGTGGTTCTTTATGGGAGGAACTGACAGAAAAACTATTTAATCACCAAGGTTTGAAAACTTTATTTCTAACTTTCACCCAGCAAAAAGCCCTAGGGGATTTGAGCAGCAGGCACTTTGATGACGCGAGCTGCTTTTTTGGCGCCAAGGCTCACTTCCTCTCGCTTCTAAAGATCCTCTTTCTTCTCAGCGCCCAGTGATCCCTCGCTCGCCCAGCATCAGGGACAAACAAGCTGTTTTGGCGTCAAGGCCAGAAGACGAAGAAGACGAAGAAGACGAAGAAGAGGAAGAAGAGGAAGAAGAGGAAGAAGAGGGGAGGAGGAGGAGAGGAGGGGCTGGGCAGGAGGATGAGGATGGGGTGGAGGAGGAGGAGAGAAGTGGGGGGACAACAGTGATGGGCGGAGAACCA
>CM029119.1:19918895-19976395 GCA_016859345.1 Istiophorus platypterus
AGTGCCAGATGTGATGAAAAATTCCCTCCAGATGTTCCCAATGCATCGCGGTCAGGAGAACGAGACGATTTATTTCAGATCCACACACACACAAAACTAAAATAAAACAGAAACTCTCACCCCCCATGACAACAGGACTCAGCATGCAGGCCTCAGTCACCCCCCCCCCGTCACCTCCCCTGCCGCCTCCCCTCACCCTTTATCCTTGGCGTGTACGTCGGCCCCGTGCTGCAGCAGGAACTGGACAACGGCCAGACGGTTGTAGCCGGCGGCGAAGTGCAGCGGTGTCGACTGTCGTCCCTCCACGTCCCTGCAGTTCACGTTCTGCACCGTACAGAGCTTCTACAGGGGGCGAGAGACACAGACGAACAATTCAGAGAGAGAGAAAAAGAGAGGGTGAGAAAGGGAGAGAGAAACCAGAGAGACGAGCAACAGAGAGAGGAAATTAAACTGAGAGGCTCATTAAAATCTTTTATCTTGGTTTCATGAACAAACAAGTCAAGTAGGTGACACTTGGATGCAATATTTCCAAGTAAGAAGGCCCTTTAGCAGGGTACCCCCCAAGTACATCTACAACAATGTAGGTTTTTTAGGGTGACTTTGCTTTGATCACATCGAAGAACTGAGAAACAATAAAATGAATCAAGGTCATGATTAAACCTGTACTTTCCTACTTTGACAAGTCTAAACTCTACAAACAGGACAACAGCGTAACCGAAACCAAGCTGACAAGCAGTGGCCCCGGGGAATGTTGGGGCCCCCGGGGGTCTGAGAAGATGGACTTGCTTCTGAATAACAAAACAGTTGTTAAGTCAGCGATCTGACAAACAGACGTGATCTTAAGTAAACCGATGCACGCCATAGTAAAGAATTAATAATCAATAAATGAGACGGATCTGCGTGAAGGACCTTGACGGTTTCCAGGTCTCCGGTTTTTGAGGCTTCCAGCAGCTGCCGGTCGACTTCAGAGTTCCCGATGAGAACGCCCTCTGCTGAGAGACACAGCAAACATCAACAGTCACAGATCAATACATCGATCAATGCCTCTCTATATAGATTCTGATTCATATTTTCTTTTTTGTGCAATAAAATCAACCAGGCCTGACCAAAAGTATATGGACAACTGTACATTCTAGCCATAAGTGCCGGTGACACTATGACCATGAACGTGCTGCTCTAACAGCCTCCGCCGATCTGGTCTCAGTCTCTAACCGAGGCTGAACCTGCTGCAGGGATATGATTCCATTCAAAGACCAAACCAGGTCTGGTTCAGCTGATGGTCCAGCTCATCTTAAATGTACTGGATGGGGTTCAGGTCTTTGCTCTGCGCAGTCCAGTTGTTCCAGACCAAACTGGGACAACACTAAATGTTGGAAGAACATAGAGATTTCAGCCCAAACGAAACCAGGAGAAACGTAGGCGTCGTCCGCATACTTTTGGCCCACGTCCCTGACCAGTAGAAAGGGTGAAGGCACCTTGCAGTATCTCCTGTACACTCTTGTTGCCGAGCTGTGAGGGGGAGAAGCCCTGCAGCGACGTGAGCAGCGGGTCGCCGCCGGCGTTCAGCAGCAGCCTACAGGTCTGCAGGTGTCCGCAGCGAGCGGCCCGGTGCAGCGCTGTCTGACCCAGGTGGTCTGCCGCATTCACCTGGGGGGAGGCAAGAACACACGCCTCGTCAGCGTGTCCGTCACCCGAGGTTCAGTGTTTTGCACCAATTTTTCTTCAGGTCATAGGTCAACAACAATGTTCTGGCTGTGGTTCTGGTTCCAACCTTGGCCTCATGCTTAACTAGCACCTCGATTATGTCGTTGTGGGCTTTCTCCGACGCCAGGTGAAGAGGAGTCAGCAGGCTGAGGGGAGAAAGACGTCACAGGATCAGAAACGTGGCGACGGATAATTTTAAAAACCTTTTAGTTTCAGTTCGTCACTCACTCTTTGGTCTTCTCGTTGACATTGGCTCCTTTCCTCAGCAAAAGTTCACACACTTGTTTCCTCTTTGTGTACGGAGAGGCGGACGCACAATGCTGAGGTGTGGACACACACACACACACACACACACACACACACACACACACACACACACACACACACACACACACACACACCAGTATTTTTAATAAAATGGTTCTCTCTTCTCTGGACGACTTATTGTGAAGAATCTTTTTCCAGGTGAGTTAGTGAGAACAGATGGATTGTCTTTCCGACTATAAAATCATATAGCTTTGTGATGTGAACACACACAAACACACACACACAAACACACACACACACACACACACACACACACACACACACACTCTCTCTTACCAGGGCAGTCTCCTGAGTGTGCGGATGTTTGAAGGCAACAGTCTCCAGGCTCAGGTGTTTCTTGACTCGCACCACGTCGGCCTGCCTGGCTGCCTGCAGCAGGCTGTGACCTCTGAACTCATCTGTCAAAAGGTCAACGGGGACAATCAGGTCAAAGACGCAAACACCTGGTCGTGTGACGCACCGACACCTCAGCTGGCTTTAAAAACTGAACAGGGATCAGTCGCATCATAAAGCAAACGTGGATCTAAGGTGAACAGAAGTATCGCCACTCAGACTGAGAGAAACCACATCACTGACACAGCGAGAGGAAACCTCTGGCAGCATCGTGCAGGTGAGTAGGTGAGCGGGTGAACTCAGGACGTACAGGCCAGCCGCTCTTTCAGCTGTGAGGTGGGGGCCAGGTCAATGGAGCTCTTGTTGTGACAGTTCAGGAAGGTGGGGTCGGCACCGTAACTCAGCAGGAGAGAGCACACCTGTGCACAAACACACAGGTAGACTCAGACACAACAGTGTGTTCAGGAGGGTGGAGGTGATCTGAATGTGGTTTAGTACCGATACATGAGGTCTGTGCCAATGTTGAGATCAATACTAAGGTTTAACAAGGTTACTTTTAATATTGAATGTTTTCTTAAAAGAAGCAGGAACTTTGTGAGTCTAGAAATGGAAAGTTAATAATTTAAATCAGGAACAAACGCATCAATGAATCATCTGAAGAACCTGTTTTACCTGGTGGCCCTCTTGACAGTAAAAAGCTGCCGAAGCCTCCATGACTCAGGATCAATGATCTGATCAGAGATCAGAGACAATCGAGTACTTTTACTAAGATACTCAAAGTACATTTTGTTGATAAAGCTTCAGTGCTTTTACCTGAGTGGGATTTTGAACTTTCATTGGAGTATAAGTACTTCTTCCACTACTGTTTAGGTTCAATACTCAGGCTAACAAATGTTAATAAACTGTATTAAACTCAATGAAAAGACTAAAAAAGTTAATATAAAAAAACGGGGGCTCATCCTCTACCTCAACACGGTTCTTGGAAGCAGCTTCATGTAGAGGGGTGAACTGCCACAGGTCCATGGCATTAACACAGGCTCCATGCTGGACACAGAGAGGGTGAGACAGGACACAGAGAGGGAGACAGGGAGAGAGGGGGAGAGAGAGAGAGGGAGACAGGAAACAGACAGAGCAAGAGACAGAGAGAGAGGTAGGACACAGAGAGACAGAGGAAACAGAGGGACACATGATTTTATTAGTCTGAAGGCAGGAATGAGTCTACAGAGACGAGAAGCTTCCGCCTTGTAACGCCCCCCTGTGGCCAGTCATCAGAACTGCACCATGAGGGCTGTGCCTGCTGACCTGAGGTCATTTCCTCTCATGTTAGTCTGGACACGTGACCTGTGACTGGTGGGCAGCTCTTCAAAGCACAGGTACACATTTTTACAGGTCCGTCTCAAAATATTAGCGATAAGGTCATATATAGATTAAACAGATTTAGAAAAAGCCATAAAAAACAAGTTTATCTGTACACCAAACTACATATAACATCTCCTCCCTAAAAAGAAGAAGGTAGAAAGCTCTGGAAGAGGAAGGGAGTCACCAGAGAAACAGAATAAGACCTGAGGTAGAAAACATTTAGAGGTGAGAGGAGACCGATACCTTCACCAGCAGCTCGGTGACTTCGTAGTGTCCATAGGAACAGGCGTTATGGAGAGGAACCAGGTCCCTGAGAACACGGAACACGGTACCAGAACAGCAGTTAGTACCACTACCACTACCACCACCACCACGCCACCACTACCACTACCACTACCACTACTACTACTACTGTACAGGATGTGGTGCTGCTTATGTTGCTACAGTCACTTTTTTTTGTATTATTTTCCACGAGCTGCAGCCACAACCTGCATCAATCAGAGAGCAGGGCAGTGCCCTCAATGTAGCCTGAGAGGTGAGACTCAGGGCAGAAAATCCCACAGCGCTGCCACCGCCGCCGCCGAGAGATTTTACTGCCGTGAGCTCGTGGTAATAACTGATAGTGACTTTGGCAGCTGGACGGTGTCTTACCCCTTGTCCTTGGCGTGCACATCAGCGCCGTGCTGCAGTAACAGCTGGACAGTCTTGACCCGGTTGTAGCCCGCCGCCAGGTGTAACGGTGTCGACTGAAAAACAACCCGCTGATGATTAAAGTCGAGTCCTCGAAAAAAAGAACCCGGCTCGGCCGAGGTGCTCGGCCCGGCAGCAGCCCCGATCCGGTCTGTCCGGGTTCCAGACGCGGAACAGAGCCGGGACGAGTGACGCAAAATCTACAGGAAGGGGCCGGGGATCGAACCGCCAACCCTGTGATTGGCCGACCATCTTTCCTGTGTCAGGCTGATCAATATCTGGCCCAAATCCGGCTCGAGGCCTGCGAGCTGGATCTGGGTCTCAGAGGAACTTCAACAGGAACCGATACAGACAAATTTTAATTAATTTTCTAAAACAATATCAAGTCACCTCAAGGTCATAGTTTATAAAATAATCACTCCAAAGGCTGGTGAACGCTAAACTAGTCTTTACTCAGATTCATCAGTTTAACAAGTGCACGCATAATAATGGAGACGGACATTTTGGAAAAAGTCTTAAAATTGGACGTTCATGTTGAAAACACCGCTGGGTGAAAACAGAAGTCAACGCTCAATGAAAACGTGAGAAGAACAAACCGAAGCTGCTGTTTCGGTATAACGGACTAGAAAGCTGCCGCTGACCTTTCGTCCATCGCTGGCGTGACAGTTGACGTTGAGCGGCGTCAGCAGAGCCATCAGCTTCTCCTCGTTGCCGCTCCTGTCGGGAGGTCAAGGCCACGAATCAGACCGACGGCAGAAATATTCAGTTCACCTTCACATACAAAGAAAAGCACTACCGCAACCACTGTACCTGGCACTTTCCAGAAGCTCATCTTTTCTGTATTCACCTGAAAAAGAAAAAGAAAAAACAGAGAAAGTCAGACAGAGCCTATCTTTGTTTTCATGCACGAACAACTTTTCTTCTCCAGGTTTCAAACTTAGAACCAGGTCCTGCTCAAAGCGCTGTGAGGAAAGGTGCAGTTCAGAAAACCCGACAGATGAAATGATGAAGCAAAAACACCGAATGAAAGACTCCCTGAAACAGGGGTCAGTCTGAGACCGATCAGCAGCTCTGAGAGGATGAACCTAGGCAAAGCGCCGCTTCCGGCTAAATGCTAACGTCAGCACGCTAACGTGCTGTGCTAGCAGGCCGATGTCAGCATGTTAGCATGTATAACTATCTAATCACACTACTGTTAATACCTGGGTCCAAACTCATTAAGCTTCCTTCATCCTGAGGGAGATGTGGGAATCATTGTTTATCCAGTTATCAATATAATCCATTTTTTCTCTATCAGAGTTTATTATGTGTATTTCTGATTAATCCAGTATCATCAACACACATTTTTTGTATCAGTGTTTGACTCTTAGAAAGTTGCTTCTTACAGCTAAGATGCTGCAAACTTTAAGTTTTGGAAAACTAATTAAACACCGTGTTTTTTACGGCAGCTTGAGCCGACGCAGTCCTTTATTAGCTGTCACTGTCAGAAAGGTTATGAATTTCAATTCATGTTATTACTGATTCCCCTTTTTCTTCTGGGGGAGAGGAGCCAGAGAGGCCAGCTTCATTTATACGAGGTCTCCGATTTACTATCTGTCCATTGTTACAATGAACTAATATTTACTCTAAAGAGATCCAGGAATCACAGCAGCTTTATTACTGACCGACACAGCACAGGAACCCCGTGATTACAGTCACATGCTAAACGCTTGCTAATTAGCAGTGAGCACAAATACTTTCTCAGGTGTTTTGGTCATGAACCAGATTGAAACTAAAACCAGGATCAGAAAAAGTTGTTCTGCTTTATCCTGAGGGGAACATGAACATTTGAACCAAGTTTCATCGCAGTCCATCCGATAACTGTTGAGACTTTTCAGTCTGGACCAAAGTGGCGGATTCAAACTCGTACAAATGAACAAACGCAGCGGCAGTCAAACACATGAAGCTTGAAGCTGTGTACAGTTTTCTATCACTGTGAGGACCAGTCTACACGTGTTTCTATCACTGCGAGGACCGGTCCACTCGTGGCGCTCCTCACCTGTCAGCACCGCTTTGGTGGAAAGTTCTGCCAGATCCAGAGCAGTTCGACCGTCGGCGTTCCGGATGGTCGGCTCAGCTCCATGCTGCAGCAGCACTACACACACGCGCGCATGCACCAACCCACGCATGCACACATGGACGCACACACACGGTCCGATGGACGCACACACACGGTTGGATGGACAAACACACGCACACATGGACGCAAGCATGCACACACGCACACAGAGACACACACACGGACGGACACACGCATGCACACATAGACCCACACACACATGCACACATGGACACATGCAGAGACGCACACACACACACACACACGGACGGACGGACAAACACACACACGCACGCACACACACGGATGGACGCATACACGCATACACAAACACATGTACACATGCATAGAAAACACAGGTAGACTCATCATTTTCGGGTTGAAACAGTTGGTTGTACATTTGAAGAGATGATGACAAATATTGTCACTGTTTTCTGATTATTATTTTTATGGAGAAAGATATTGATCAATCACGTTAAAGAATGATAAGAAGGAAAACTGATAATGACTGTTCAATTTATGGAACTCACATAAAACAAACCCTCATTCCAACATTCATTCAAACTACCGTCACATTTACATGACGAGGTTCGTGCTCTCCTTCCACCATCGGTGTGTGTAGTTGTCTGTTCGGTGAGTGTTTTCGTACCAATACACACGTCGATCTTGCCCTTGATAGCTGCCTCGTGAAGCGGAGTGTAGTTCCAGTTGTCTCTTGCGTTGGCGTCGGCACCGTGGTGAAGCAAAAGACTCACCACCTACACAACCAGAACATGACACGATACCATTAAGGTCTTCGAAGCTCAAAGGACAAATCCACTGTTTCATGCCAACGGCGTTTACAGCTGCTCGGAGGTCCGGGGCAGCGTGCCGTACCTCGGCGTGGCCGAAGGAGCAGGCGTTGTGGAGGGATATCAGCCCTCCGTCGTCCCTGGAGTGGACGTTGGCACCGTTCTGGAGGAGGAAGTCCACCACTTCTTTACGCCCAAAACCTGAGGAGAGGGAGAGAGTCAATGGAATCAGTCTCTGAAGTCAGAAATCATTAATAAGCTCTGTGGTTTATTATTCATGCGTCGTCTGATCCCTCAGACGTCTTTGTGTCTCGCTTTGTTCTGCCATGATAAATTATTCAGGAAATTTACAGTAAAGCAGAGCGCCGCAGCGGCTAACGAGGCTTCAGTGGGACGGAGAAGTTTCATATAAAACCACCCTCATCATCATCATCATCAGGGTGGAGGAGAACTGAGAGCAACCTTCAGCACTGATTTCTGTGTGACAACTACATGAAAAACGACCTGGTTAACGCTGTCCCGAGGTGGAAGCTTGTCCCGCTAACGGTTCTCAAATCTCTGGAGCCAGGTTGTTTGGGAGATGAGCAAAGCTGGGTGAAGGAGTGGTCCAGAGGAGAGACTGACGAGAGGTAAAAATGTTACATACCAAACAGGAAGAGAAAAAAAATTGAGTAAAAAAGGCAAAATCTCAGAGCTTCAGCGGACGAGGAATTTCCTCCACGGCCTACATCCAGCAGGTCACAGCCCTGGAAGATGGTTCACGTTCAAAACACCCAAGTGCTACAAGGCTGTGAAGGGTGTAAAAGTGTGAATATCTCTGTGACGTTTGGCACAAGATTCAGTGATCAGCGATCAGATTACTGGGGAGGATGACAGTAATCTGATTACCTTGCTAGAAACCTGAGCTTTAAGAATAATAATAATGTTGGCAGTTAATCATGGCAGCGAGCAGCAGAGAACAGGCGGATCAACGTTTCATGTCTCATCTCATGTATCATCCACGGCCACAAACTCTTCTAACTCTAAAAACTTCAATGTTTGTACGTATCCAGATGAATGGAAAAGTTTCAAACCATATCTGACCTGCTGAGTCATTAATATGAAAAACAAGACTTTTTTAACTGCCCATGTCTTAACAAAATGTTGAAAACCATTGAGCGAGTGAAGAACGTGGCTGTGAGAGTGAGACGGGAACAGGAAGAGGTCGTCAGCTTATTATGTGACTTTATGCTCCAGCTCGGTTTAATCCACAGACGGTTTATATGCTGGATGTTGTCAAATGTCCAAACCAGACAGTGAATGAGTGAACAGGGGTAGAGTTGATTTGAGAGTTAGATCTATAGATCGTGACGGGCCGGGCGTGTCTCACCTGCAGCGAAGTGCAGCGGCGTCGACTTCCTCCCCGCCGTGTCCCGGCTGTTCACGTTCCGGGCCGTCACCAGTTTACGGACTCGCTCCAGGTCTCCGCACCGACAGGCCTCGAACAGCTCCCTGCCGGCCTCGCCGACCCCGGTCCCGCCGCCGGGCTCCGCCACCTCCGCCACCACGGGCCCCGGGGACGCGGCTCCGCCCCCGAGGCCTGACACCCCTGAACATCTCCGGCCGGACAACATGGACGGCGGCGAGCGGCCGCACCCCAGCTTCAGACTGCCCGCCCTGGAGAGTTTCGAATGCGAGCAGCAGGCGGTTGAACCCAAGAACCCTGCAGCCACCGAGGCCATGTAGGACGACGAGACCCGGTACCCTGAAGAGAAAACTGGAAACTGGAGGGAACCACGAGACAGACAGAGGAACAGAGGAACAGAGGAACGGGAGGAACGGGAGGAACAGGAGGAACAGGAGGATTACCTACAGTTATTTCTGTTATCAATTTACAACTTTTATTAATCTAATTTGGATCATCATGACTGCCTGGGGAAGTTTGATCAGATTATAAACAAACATTTACTGGTGCATAGAAATCATGAGATGTCACCTTCTTCTACCTGAGCCAGTGAGAAGATCCCAGAGGACGATGAGCTCAGAAAACACCTGAAACTGGCCGGCTTGTTACAATTATGCAAAATATATAATAACTTCAGTCATCAGTTCAATGCGGTTAAGTAATAAGTGCGATATTCCTCTCTGAGATGCAGTAGAGTCGAGTACATCCACACACTTCACAGTACAGATGAAAAACACCATAAGGCACAATAAAAAAGGTTATGTAATAAAACGCTATGGGTCCCATTGAAGATCTTACAGCGTGTCTGTGTTTTAGGATCAGGTTGAGGTTTTATGGAGGAAGATAATACTATAAATATACGATATGAATCCTGTGGCCGCTGAGGTGTTTAAACATGAGGCCACATCATCTAACAGGAGATTTATCCGAAGCTGGCGATGACACAGGAGGTGAAGAAAACACCAGAAATCACCAACCGAGGAGGACAAATGCCCCCCTCATGAAAAAGGGAGGAAAAAGGCCCGATCACAACAAGGCCAGACGAGGCTCGCTCACCTTGCGGGACCCTGCAGCCGCGGTGCGGGGATGTTATGGGAATATTACGGCCGTTTATCGGCCGTCGGTGGATTAAATCGTCCCCGGCCAGCGGGCGGACGGGCTCCGGTCCTCCATCATCCTCCTCCGCCTCCAGGAGCGGGTCTTCAGAGCGGGGGGGTCTGTGGGGAGGGGGGGGTCCGGACGCAGGGAGAGAGGAGGAGATGTAATAAAAACGGACGTGAAAACGCGGGTCTGACGGACTGGGACGAGGTGAACCTGCGGACTGAGGGAGGGCCGTCCGGGGTCCGCTTCATTCGTTGCCCGGCTCCGCACGGGCGAGCGGAGCTACCGCCGTTCCGCCTCCGGGACAGAAAACCCAGGATGTAAAATGATGAGAGGTTCCTCTGGAGGTAGACAGGCTGCAATGTGTAGGCCTGCTTGTGAAATGCATCATCGTAAATTTATAAACCGTGGCAATTATACCGGAAAGACAGCGATTTCAGGTAAATGACATAGTTTCTTCCAGTTTTATAAAGCAGGTTCTCATCAACATCTGAGCAGTGAAATCAAACTGGTGATTTTACATAAAAACAGGATATGTCTAAATAACCTGTCTAACAATACAAATAATTAGTTGATTAATTTATAAATCAATCAATGATGATGAATAAACGAAATACAATATAATAAATATAATAATAGTAATAATAATAATAACAATAATATCCAGTAGCCTCTGTAGTTAAATGCTGGTCCTGTTAGTTTTACCTCTGTACACTTCTTACCTTTAGATTTGTTTATTTCTCTGCTCTTTCCTCTTCTGTCCTTTTTATGGATCTTTCCATTTTCCCTTCAGACTCAATTTTATAAAATATGAACTACTACTACAAAT
Organism: Istiophorus platypterus; assembly: GCA_016859345.1. NCBI lineage: Eukaryota > Metazoa > Chordata > Actinopteri > Istiophoriformes > Istiophoridae > Istiophorus > Istiophorus platypterus. Next base: position 19,929,572 of record CM029119.1, read on the forward strand.
TGACTTATGTCTACATTTGTATATATCAACGCCATATTGACAAATCATTTCTGTTCTAGTATTGTGATTCATAAAACTCTGCTATGAGTAGTTTTCTGTGCCCAAAACATTTGTCCCACTCAACCTGAGACCCCCCCCCCGCCCCTTTAGACAGCTGAACACGGCGACACAAAACCAGGTAAGAGGAAAAAAACCAAACACGTGACAGGAGACGTCAGGAGGCCACAGGTGTAATCTCTCTGGTATCAGCGTGACTGTGGGTGAAAATGGCTTCCTGCTGTTTGTAAATGGAAAAGTAGGCTCTGATGGTTACCCCTCTCCATCGTGCGCTGCGGGGATGTGAATCGAGCGCATTCCCAGTTTGTGCTCTCTGCACACAGCACTTGTGTAGTGCGGGGGGGGGGGGCTGTATTCTGAGTCTGCGCAGGTTTGTGTTTGTGTGTGTGTGTGTGTGTGTGTGTGTGTGTGTGTGTGTGTGTGTGTGTGTGTGTGTGAGAGAGAGAGAGAGAGAGAGAGAGAGAGAGAGAGAGAGAGAGAGAGAGAGAGAGAGAGAGAGAGAGAGAGAGAGAGAGAGAGAGAGAGAGAGAGAGAGAGAGAGAGAGAGAGATTTCAGACACAACAGCAACCTTTGTAACCTGAACGCACCACAGTCGATCTGATGCTGCATTCAGGTGTTAAACTTTATTTTATTGCAGTATTTGTAAGTTTTAAGTTTTTACTCCGCAACCTTCACCTGTTGGAAAATCTTTTATTTCCTGTTTCCACTGATGGTGAAGCCTTCTGCTTTCTGACCTTTCCCCTTAGTTTTACCTCTTACATTGTCTAGTTAATGACATGTGCTGCCCGAGTCTGTTGCTCTGTTGCACTCCTTCATGGACTAAAATGACTAAAACCTGTTCTCTCTTATGAGATGATGAAGAAAAATATGAGCCTCAGTGTTTCCAGTCGTCCTGTTACTTTGGCTGATTCTTGATTACAAGCTCCACTGTCTAGTTAGAAATGGATGCACTTAAGCAGCTGATAGTAATCAAGTAGTTGTAGATCCTGCTCCTGGTTTAGTTATATATGTAGTACCTTCCCTTAAATGTAGCCATATGAACAGTTAATTGTTCTACCTGTGTCACCGCTTAGTCGAAGAAAACTAACATCAAAAGCAAGAGAAGGACAATGAAAACTTCACAATAAAAGCGCCGGCGGAGGCAGCAGAACAGCGAGAGCACTTTACCTCACAGCAGGAGCAGAGAGTCCACCTGGACTTGGAGTCGGTGGTGGACGCAGCTTTAGCAGCTGACGCTAGAGTTACCCCATTCTGGTCTTGAAGCGCCTCTCCGAGTCCACCTGGACTTTCAAAACCTGGGACCGATGAGGACTCGAAGCTGGAGTTTTGTTTGTGGATTGTTACACCTGCAGTGGAGAGGTGGGTGTCTCTCTCTCTCAAACACACACACACACACACACACACAAAGTTACCATTACCCTAATTACATGAGGTTACAGAGACCATCAGCCTTTATTGTATTTGAAGTGACCATTATGAGAGAAAATGTTCAGGACTCTCCTGTGTTATTCTGTCCGTTTGGGTCCATGTTGTCTAAGGAGACATGATCAGCACATCTTTAAACTAGTCCCAGAGGTAAGTAACCAGGGAGAGAAATCCCAGATTAGCTGATGTAGTTGACAATCTGTCCACAAGATGGTGCACATTACCCATCACCATCTACAGGGGGCCACTGAGCAGAGGGACATCAGTGAGTGAGGTGTAGTGCAGAACAGATGATAATTACAGCAGAGACTTTGATTCGGATTAAAATTTGACCTTCTGGTTTTTCTGCAATAACAGAGCCTGATAATGATGCTTGTTGTCGGTTTGTTTTTTCTTTTCTGTTGGTGTCATTGTGGCTTCCTGCCTCGTTTAACCTCTGAAACTAAGCTGAACTCACAGCCTGAACCCAGCAGAGCTTTATCTTTCCACTGGAGAGCTTAAAGTCATGAAAGACGCCAAATACTTCAGGACTAATTCTGTAGAGATGTGTCTAAAAATGATGCACAGGTCCTGAAGAATAATTCAGTGTGAAGGGATGAAGTGGAGTTTGGATTTGAATATTTTACTCGGTGTAAACATCGTGAGGCTTCAAGGAGCTGGAACAAGCTGATTTTCATTATGTATTTGTTACTTTCACACAGGTGCAATTTTCCAAATTCCTCAACATGAGGGAAAATTCTAGAGGCATATCCGGAGTTGAAGAGGATCAATAAATACATATATTTAAAACTCACATTTGTATTTTTTGGACAAATAAGTTTGAATAATATTTACATATGTAACTAAAAATGTACTGATGTGTTTACAAAAAGTCTAGGATGTGATCATAACTTGAACACCATCAAAAAACAAATTAAGAACACAAAAACAAGCAGAAATAACTCAAAATGAAATACTACAACAATTGAGGACATTAGAGCAGGTGTAAACTCTTGATCCCATCATTCTCCTGGAGGAGAAGCCTCTCACATGGCTTCACTTCTTCTGTCGGCCCTCACGGACTTTAGCTCTTGCTGAGTGGTCGACTGAGTCCCTGACGAGGATGTGGCGTTCTCGCCGTCACTGGCATCCTGACCGCGACGCAGGATGCAGGGCAGCGAGTTGCAGAGGGCCTTCCTGAACATGGAGCTGGAGAAGACATAGACGATAGGGTCCAGGGCCGAATTCAGGAAGTTCAGCCCCAAAGACACGATGGTGAGCTGGGTGAAGGTGTAGAAGGCAGCGCAGTCCCACGGGCGGTACGAGCGGACGACCCACACCCCAATGGTCGTCACCGTGGTGGGCAGGAAGCACACCATGAACACCACGACGATGGCGGCACACACTCGCATCGCTTTGCGCACCTTCTCGGGTTTGCCCATCTGCCGCCCCTTCAGGAAGCTGGAGATCCGGATGGAGCAGAACAGCAGCATGGCCATTGGGATGATGAACTCCAGCACAGTCAGGATCCGGTGCATGGCAACCAGGATGATGATGGCACGGGACGCCTCCTTGTAGGAAGTGAAGAAGAAGCACTGGGTCCTGTTGCCGCTGCCCTTGATGTGGCTGTACGCCAGCATGGGAACCCGAGGGCTGATCACCAGCAGCCAGACAAATGCCGACACAAATGCAGCATGAAGCTTGGTCATACGGTTGAACCAGTGGTGAGGGTGGACCACCTGGAAGAGCCGATCAGGGAACATTCATTAGCATTTCTGGTATTAAACTGGTCTACGGGTAGTGCTCTATGGATGGTCTACTTACGCTGAACAAAAAAGTTTCACATGTAACTCATCAGCCTAAGTTCGGACTTGGACAAAGACCTCAAACCTCAACTGATAACATAATCTCTGGTTCCTCACCTTGAAGTAGCGGTAAATTGCGACCACGGTCATCAGCGCAATGCTGGAAGAGCGGTTTGAAAACATCAGGAAGAGGTTGACCCGGCACAGGCCATCTCCAAACACCCAGTGGCCCCTGAGCAAGGCGTCGATCCTCAGCGGCAGACTCACCAGAGCGAAGAAGTCGGCGATGACCAGGTTGAAGAGGAACAGGTTGTTGGGGTTCCAGGTCTTCAACTTAAAGCAGAAGATCCACAGGGCAACTATGTTCCCCAGCAGCCCCAGTATGACGTCGATAGTGAGGACTGGGGGCAGAATCACACCCTCCAGTTGAATACCGACTGGTGGGCAGCCGCCACGGCCCCCGCCACCACTACCAGGGGCTGGGGTTGTGAAGTTTAAAATTGTGGCGGTTAAGTTTTCATTTTGTTCTGATAGCATTTTAGTGTCTTAACAAAATAGATGAATCAGTTTGGTAGAAAATATTTGGAGGATGATTTAAAAAAAAATATATATATATATATTTTTATGTGCTGCTATTTAAAAACGGTCGTGGTGGAATAGTCTTTATGTCGAAACCAAGGAAAGTTTCAAGATTGAGGAAATTTGCTGCTTCTCCTTTTCAACTTCTTACTTTTTTTCTGCAGTATCAAATCTATGAAAAGAAACAGAGAGTGTGTTTATATTGGACAGAAATTAGTTTCTCTTCTCCACGGGCCAGATAATAAGAAAACATGTGCCAGGGGTGACAAATAAAGAAACAACACCGTAACATCTAATAGTATAAGAACTCTTCAAGAATAAAACATTTACTCTAAAAATCAAATGATAAAATGGGTAAAATAAGCTTTAAGTGGTTTACTATGATGACAGGATTTATTTTTATTTAAATTGCACATTTACATTTACTCTACAACTGCATCTGGATATTTGCTTCCTCTGACTGACAAAAATTAGTTAATGATGTTAACTTACCAAACAAAAAATACAGTACTGACCAACTAATCATTTTTCACGAATGCCAAACAGCAGCATTCACCAATTACATTAAACACACATTTATATGAGAAAACTATGCAATAAAATACTATTTTATTTCACCAACCAAACAATACTATGAAAATAAATGTTTTAAAATTTAAGTTTGAACTAAAAGTGTATGAAACTTTCTTTGCATGTTTTTTGACGTGTTGCACATTATACAGTTTCCTATTGAAGAAGAAATATGTGCAAAATACCTACATAGATTAAATACGATTGTGAGCAACTCTCCACACTTAACACACTAGAGTAATGTTTAGTACTCACCAATCAGATGTGCAAGAGGATTCAGTCATAAAGTGCTGGAGGAAGGAATGTAGAGATGTTTGACCTTTATTCCTGTATTTATGTCACTTACGGGAGGTTGTTCCTGTATTGTTGCCTTCATGCCAGTTGATGAAGCAGTTACCACAATAAAGATGTTTATTTCACAAGGGGTGAAGTTCTATTTTTAGAGGAAGGGAAGCAAAGATAAAACAAATATGTAAAAACGGCTTCAAACGTGAAATCAGTTCAGATGAATGCCAAATTACCTAAACAGTACTGGAAACTAACACCAGCTCTGGTACTAATAATGAGCTTATGAAATATTTCAAGACTTGAAACATTTTATTCAGTTAGCCATGTCACATGGTTACCTATGAACTGCTAATGCCAAAATTTGTTTTTTCTTTTTCTTTTGTCAGGAAACATGATGTTACACATTCTTGATGATGCTAGTAACATTAACTGGGCTAACATAGAAATGTTAATTATAAGCTAAGTTTTTTTACCACTAACTTTAGCCTTCATTATGAAGAAGTCAGCAGAAAAATCATCAGTTTTTAAGTTGATATATTGAGCTTTTGTCAACACCCAGCAGACAAAAGTCTATGATGGGATTTAAGCATTGCTCAGTTAGCATTACTTCACAGCAGTAATTGAAGCTAACTAGCCATTGTTAGGACTGACATTTAGCTAAAATGTAAAATATCATTGATGTTAGCTACTAACCTTTGACATAATAGAGGCCAACATTATGCTAAAATACCAGAATGTTACATACCAACAGCAGCCATACATTAAACAGTGACAAGTGATGCTAACACAAGACTGGCTTATCTTATGAATGCTAATATCACTGTCACAAACACTGACCGGCCATAGGCAAACATTAAGAATTTCAGCTGCTAAACTTAGCCATCATAAAAGCTAATTTTGTTGCTATTGTTTTTTTGTTGAATTAGCTTGAACTGACCCTTTAAGAGTCATGAAATTAATAAAACTTCAAAAAGAAATGGAAAATAACATAAACTGTGACCATGGTGGGAGATGACCTAAGTTCCATCCTGCACACATGGACCGAATAAACCAAATAAAATCCGAGCGTTTTGTCGTCTTTTAGCTTGTGTGCCTCTGGGTCAACGACGGTCACATTTCCTGTGTCTTTCTCATCCGCCATCGTCGAGGTTCTGCAGGACAAACTGTGACCGACAGCACGATTTGGAAACCGGTTTCCTTCCTGGGCTCAAATCAGTAGAGTCACTGGGACAAATGTAGAAATGACTGAGGCAGTTTTGAAACCACGGGATTAACGTCGTTGCTGTCGTGTGTGTGTGTGTGTGTGTGTGTGTGTGTGTGTGTGCGTGTGTGACACGTCCCAGCACTTTACAGAGCTTTTTTTTGTAGATGACTTGGTTTGTCACAATGACATAGATCTGTAAGACTGAGCTTCTTCTCTCAGGAATCCATCTGACTCACCGTCATCTTAAAATTAGGCTTCATATAGTGCTGACATGGTTAAAAATGAATTCAATTAAAACTACGATTTTCACAATACTGAGTGAAAACCTGTTGAATAGGGGATTCGAATTTGACTGTTTATTTTCCATTCAAATTTTTTAATTTGAGCGCGTTGACATTTCTTCTAAATCTTCTAAATACTCCGCGTTCAGTGGCGCAATCAGAGCTCAGAAGTGTCCCAGGTGTCATAAATTACTTAAATCCAATGTGATTATCCAGACACCTTTTAAAGTATCTAGAAGACCCTGATTAATATTTTTGTTTAACGTGTAAAAAAATAAAAATTAAAAGGGTCGGGAAGTAAAAACAATGAAATTCTGTAAATAAGAATATTCGAACATGCAAATATGCCAGGCCCTGCGGCCCCGCCCACCAGCGGCGGTCGGCGGTCGACGGTGAGAGATCAGCGCGTCCAGATGGTCGTTGGAGCGGGAAAATAAAGCGCAGCCATTCGGCCTCAACGCGCCTGAGCCTCCGTCGGACCCGGACGCGAGGGACGCGTCCGCTGTTCGCGAAAATCCCGGACCCGCGGACGCGCGGAGCCGGAGGTGCGGCTGGCTTCTTTAATTGGCTCTGAGCTTGGTAGCTGCTAATTGGAAGCGGATGACGCGGCGTGGCTTCCGGCCACTGGTGGCTCCTCAGGTGTGTGACGTACGGGACCTGGCCCGTGAGATCCGTGTTTCCCAGACTGTCATTGGTCCAGAGTCTGCAGCCAACGCGCTAACCGCTTGTTTAGCTGTCATATGTTTTGTATCTTCTAAAACACACGATGAGGACACGCTGACAAGATTAAAAACTTGACTTTCGTCGGACGAGGTCTTTAACTTGACGGTTTTCTGGATGATGATCTTCACCCACATGAACGGTGTAAACCTTAAGAAAGTCTAATGTTGTCTTGGATTCAATAACTTGCTGCGGGCTACGACTTCAGCCCTGTGTTTTTTAACCCGTTTGCTGACATTTTGTAAAACTTAGTATGCTGAATGAGCTACTAGCTGCTCCTGTCTACAGTGTAGCCATAGATGTACAGACAACTGTCACTGGATCAGTGTGACACTGAGGCAAACTTATAATCCTGATTTTAAAATAGGCGCCGTTTGGCTCTGGTACCGATCCTTTGGACCGGGCTGGGGCTGACACGGCTCTCACTCTCTTCTCCCCCTTTTTTCTCCTCCTTTTCTTTTTTCAATCCCACGCACATCATCCAGCCCCGATGAGTCATCCCCAGTTGTGTGCTCAGACAAATGAAATTTGAATTTCGGTGTGCGCGCACCCAATTGAACTGTCAGGTTTGCCTGATGCTCTTTGAGAGCGTCCCTGCAGATCCCACAGGGTAGTGTTTACAGGTGAATTATCTTCCAGGTGCATTTCTGCAAAATGCAAAGAGGCAACAGTATAAGACGTTTAAGCTCCTTCCAGTGTTTTCAACCAGAAAAACTCTTAATCTGTCAGCTGAGGAAAGGACACGTGTTCAGTAAACGTAGCCTTTGTAGTTTAATGTTTCATCTTCTGCACCATGTGCATGCATGTGCTTATGTTGCGTGTGTGTGTGTGTGTGCATGCACGTATGTGTGCGTGTGCTTATGTTGCGCATGTGTGTGTGTGTGTGTGACGGATGGGTTTCAGCATGGATTAGTGAGTAAAGGTAAGCGTGTGTCTCTCCCTGTCTAGGCGGATTTCCATCCCTCTCCTCTCTCTCCGTTCACACACCGACCTCGTTTGAACTGCTGCCGCTGCCGCCGCCGCCGCCGCCACCGCCACCACCTCTTCTCATCCCCTCTCCTCCTCCAGCAAACCCACTGCTGTCTCATGGAGCCTCGTGTTTGTGTGTGAGTGTGTGTGTGTGAGACTGGTTGATTGTTTCTTGTTTTTGTTTTTTTTTTCCCCCCCTGTCCTGGACTGTCGTGCGATGCCATTACTCCCTCAGGAGGCTGAGAGATTCGATGGGCTGTCGCTACTCTACTGGTAAGCTAATCCCCCCCTGCACTCCTCCCTCTTTCCTTCCTTCTGTCCTTTTTAAAAGAGGGAAACTTGGCTCCTTAACAGGGTTCACAGCTTTTGTTTTTCAGTCTCGTCCTCGATCTCTGTTGACTGCCACTGTCGATCATGTGGGTCACAGACTTCAGAGGTGAAATAGGTTTACAGCCTGTTTACCGGCAGATGCCTCGTAGTTTAAGTCCACATGCTTGTGTGTTGTTCTAGGTCACGTATATAAGAGATGGTTTTGTTTTGTTTTGTTTTGTTTTTTATTTAATTTTTTTCATAAGGATCTTTTGTACTTTCTTCTCCTCTGCATTTATCTGACAGCCGGAGATACAGAATGATGTTTTACGTTCAACATGAGATCAATATGGCTGTTGTCAGGTAAAAAGCTTGTATCACCAAAATTTAAACTTTTCAGAAACTTGATTTAGAATAATTTTAATAATAATCTTTGAAGTCAGTTACTAAGGAAAAAATTGGCAAAAATTCTCTCGTTCCTGGCGACAAGTTGCTGGTTTTGTCCCTGTTAAGTTGTTGCAAATTAGATTATTTTCACTATTGATTATTCTGCTTTTTATTTTCTTGATAAACATATGAACTGTTTTGTCTAAATGTCCATCACTTTTTATAGAGTCCAAGAATTAGTCTTCATATGTTTTGTTCAACCAGAGAATTTAATCATTTTTTCTTATAAATGACTCCAAATGATTAATTGATTACCAAAGTAATTGCTGAATGATTTTGCATTAAGTGAATAATCAGTTCATAATTAATTGTTGCAGCTCTAAAATAAACATCTATAGATTTTAGACTGTCAAATAAAAACAAGCATTTTGAAGAAGTAAATCTGGACGGTCAGGAACTACGAGAGAATTTTTTGATAGAAAAGTGATCAATTGATAATTTGTGAAAAATAAACAAACAAACAAAGAAGAACCCCCCAAAAAACAAAACTAATGGATACATAAAAAGTTGTTAATTGTAGAAGTGGTGAACTAGGTACACTTACTTGTTTTGTACATAAATACAATTTTAAGGCACTTGCACTTTCCCCTGAAATGGAGGTTTTCACCTGAGATGAACTGTCCCAACTGCTCTGACTGCTCGGTTTGTCTTTAATAATCCAGGATATAACGTGTCATCATCATAATATGATATGACAGTATGAAAGTAGATACACTCACTTAAAGTATTTGTTCATATACTGGGAACACGTGCATTTTGTAACGTGTGATCTGTAATATTACCTTGAAGTGACTGGACGCCAGACACGAACAGGCTCTGGCTGTAAGTGACGCCTGAATCAGCTCACGGGCGATTGATCTTTTCTGATCTGATCGCTGACTGATCCCATTTAACCCAAAGCTGCAGCAGCTTCCGATGACACCAATCATCCTGTGACTGGTAATAATCTGTCAGTGTATGGATCCGTCTGCATCACTCATCTCTGTGTAGACATCGGCCTCCTCTTTTAGTTTCCTCTGGTTGTTATTTGACACTTGAACATACAGGGAGAGACGGCGAACACAAAGTGGGATATTAAACATGTAAATAACAAACTAATCTTCAGAGGCTGCAGTTCTTCACAGTTTTTTGTAACAAAATACATTCCTCTGTTTGTTCTTACGAAGAATTTTAACACTTATGTCTGATGAAACCCGTGTAAAACCCATAAAAACAGATATAAATAAAAGTTACACAATTAAACTAAACACATAATAAAAAACCCTCAGTTTGGTGATACAAGGCAACAGAGCTAAGTTTATTCTTTGATGAAGACAGTGAGTTGTATTTAAAAGCTCCATGAATGATTAAGAGTGGACATTTAGTTAATTTTATTTTGTCAAACTACTGTTCCCAGGTAAAAACTTTAACTGTTATACTGATCTAATTAAAGGAAGAGTAGAATTCTGGAGAAAAAATTGATAATTGAACTAAAAACAAACACACCTTTCCATTCATTGCTGCTTCAGAAGTTCCACCCCCAAATTCATGGACCATACATTGCCATGGAAACAGCACTTACACCAGGCCTCGCTGACCAAAAGAGAAATATGGCGGAGTCCGGACGCACCAAAACAAACCTTAAAATATAAAATGTCATCAGACAAACAAAATGAAAACAAACATAACTTCAGAAACAAAACAGAGTAAAAACTAGCAAGAGTCATTTTGTTAGGTTGTTTTTACTTAACTACATGACAGAAGGGAGAACCGTGGGTTGGTAGCTAAGCTAACATGAAGGTAACTTTACCCTTCATAACATTTCTAATTATGCATCAATCCAGATAATCCCATTGTGCTAGAAAACTTGTGTGTTTAGGTCTTTGTGGCTATAAAGCCCTTCACGTGTTGCAGAGACATGATATAGAGCAGGTCGTCCACTACTCTCTGGGTTCGCGGTTCAATCCCCGGTTCCTCCTGTCCACATGCCGATGTGTGCAAGACACTGAACCCTTGGTTGCTGCTGGTGTGCAGGTCAGCGCCTTGTGTAGCAACTCTGACATCAATGTGTAAGTGCGTGTGTGTAAGTGTGCGTGTGTCTGTCTGTGTCTGTTGATGTGTGATTGAAAGGCAAAATTGTGAAGCTCTGTGTAAACCGCTGAAATAAAAAGGAAGATAAATGCAAGTAACTTAACATTACTGGACAAAGGAACCTGCTTAATAACTGACCAGTTAGGAGCAATTATACAAACATTAGCAAATGGGACTAAACAACACTGACCCATTGTCTCTGTTAAACATAGTAACGCTAATGCTTTACACCTGTTCAGCGGAAACAGGGCAACCTCCACATCCGTTGAAGATGAGAAAGGTTGTGGTTTCAGTAAAGTGTTTAAGTCAGCTATGAGTGGCTAAAAAACATGAAACTAGATCAGGTTTGGTCGCTGAGAACATGATGTAATGAAACAAATGAAAAACTTTGTCAGTGAAGGTTTATAGATTTATTTGCAATGAACATTTTGTGACATTTCCTCATCATGTCAATTAAAACAAAAAAAACAAAAAAACCAACAAAACATTGGCATTACATAGAACTATATTACAAAATGTGTTTCCTGTTGCTGATTAGTATTATACAAGTGTAATTTCTAAAAGACAGCGTTGCTCCTCCAGTCAAACTTATAACTCTGCTCTAGATGGAGATTTTATTTATTTTTTTAACCACATCAATTCTTTTAAAATGAGGAGTTCGGTTTGAGGAAGATTTTTGTGTTAAACTCAAAAAAGTTGAAACAGACAACAGCAACAAACGCATTCGCTTCTGCTGCAAAGCACAAGTGAAAATTGTGAAAATGGACTTAATCATCATGAGGTCCGAAGCTTCAGATCCATTCGGCCTGATTCGTAAGCTCAGTCTATAAGATAAACTGCATTATCAGTCACTTATTGCATTTCAATACGAACCAAAACAAAGCCTAACATTGTTTATCCCTGTGTTAACCTGTCAGAGTCCAGATTCATGAAAGTCTGACACCGTAAAGCTGAGCCTGACGTCCTGAGTGACCGGGAGCTGGTGAGTGTTGGTTCACTCTGTGCCGGTGCTCCGCAGTGGTGTTACAGTGTGTTCCCCCTGGCAGCCGGCCTGTGTGTGATGGTAATCACTTGCGGCAGGTAATGCAGATTAATAGGTATTAGGTGATCAGTTTAATTGCTCCCTCGTGTCACAGCAGTTGGGCTCGCTGAGCGCTGCTGCCGTCTGTTTGTAAGGCCGCCGCTGCTGTCGGGTCATTAGTGTGGAAACATCCATCGGTTTTACCGATGATACAAGGACACTGATGATTGAATTCAGGAAAAGGCCAGTAGCTCTTATTGACTTCCCCGTGAATCAAACATCGAGGGGTCCACTCTGCTCCTAGTAGCCAAGACCAGGGCGCTGAGTTGAGCTAGTTCTTAATTAGATTCAGGTGGATCAGGTCTGGTAGGGTCCTGTTGTATTGCTGCAGGTCTGGGGTGTATGTATCCATGTGTCTAATCAGTATCAGTATCCTTATCCTCTAAATCAGATATCTTGTAGATTTTCTTGGGTACAGAGTGATACCGCCTAACATTGTATATCCCCGTGTTAGCCTGAAAGAGTCCAGGCTCATTAAAGTCTGACACCGTAAAGCTGAGCCTAACGTCCTGATTTGGAGATGCCTGACAAATGGTCCAAATACAAAGGATAATTCCCTTTTAATTTTGTTTTCTGTTTTTGGGATTAAACTGGGGTAAAGAGCATAACAGCTTTTAAATACCCTAAACAAGTAAACAGGTAAAGCTGCACTTGGACACGTTTAGAGCCGGTCTACATCACAGAGGCGTGTCCCATTTCATTTACCTTTCATTTAAGTTGGATCCAGACTTGGTTCACTTTGTCCATTTTGCCTGGACCCTACTGTGTTTCTCCTGTTTGTTCATTTAACCAGGTTTAGAGGGCTATTGTAAACAATACACATAATGAATGGTAACGAATTGTCCAAAGGCAGAAGTTTTTAGAGCTGCCCTTCGGTCAGCCTGGGAGAAAAGGGAGAAACTCTGAGGGGGATAAGTTTCGATGAATTGGATGTCGATGTCTTGACTTAGCACTTTGAGTCATGTTTGTCTGTCATGACATATAGTCATGATATACTTGGGTGCAGGCTGTGTGTTAAGATGGATTATGTAATCATTTCAGATCAGGCTGACCTCTGCTTCACCTCAGAAACTTTACATTACCCCTTACATAACACATGGTGTATGTAACCTGACTTCCTGATAGCGGCGCTGCCTCACAGCTTCCTGTTTAATGAAGAGGAAAAAGGGAGATGCCAGTATGACGTCTGAGCTCTCAAACGCTCGAACCGTCCTGAACTCAGCTTCATGTTTACGGGATTTTACTGACAGAGGTGTGAGGAAACACTTCTACACCTTCAAGGTCCTTCTGTCTGTCTGAAGACGGAATTTTTTTTTACTTCGACTCCACTACATTTGGCTGATGGCAGGAGATACAGGTTACCGTGTAGATTCAGATAATGAGTTAAGTGTGAGATAAAGGTTGTCAGGGGAAAAAAAATTCTTTCTACAAAAATGAAAACTGTTTTACAGAATTTACTGAGCCTTTAGAGGAGCATGATAGCCTTTCATTAGTCTGTGAGCAAGTCAGATCTGTGAAACAGCTGCCCAACAAGTGTTCTCAGTTTTCAGTCTAATTTTTTTACCTTTTGTGGAAAGTGGTTCCTCAAAGGAACACGTGAAAAGTTACGACTGGGTTTAAAACACGTTGGAAAGACACATTGCTGATTTTAAGGAGGAAGTCTCAGTAGAGACAAGTCACAAGGCTTCATAAGTAATTTTCCAGTCATAATGCATCTTTCAGGTCTCTGAAAAAGTTCATGTGCTTAAAATGCTTTTTTAATTACCACATTCTTTCAATTCAGGGAACAGATAATTAATATACATTTTTATATTAACACTAGGTCAATTAAACTATGTGCCGGGTGAAAGGAGTCAGTGGTGAATTTCACCAACGTGGCTCTGCAGAGCTTTAAGCATATTTTGGCTCAGCTGTTTGGCAGAGTCTGGGCCCTCGTTTCCAGGAGCAGTTGGCAGATTTTTTTTCAGAGAAAAATCTGTTTGGGGCGGGGGGGGGGGGGGGGGCACCGTCCACTACCTGCTAAGCTAAGCAGCAAACAGCCGACAGACCCAGTCAGAGACCAGCTGGTGAACATAGTGGAGCATTTAGCAGCTAAAGAGCCAGAGGTTTCCCTCAGGAGCTGGTGGAAACCAAAACTAGAGCTAAAAGAAGAGAGAGTCCTGGACTTAGACTCATCAGGTGACACTAACACCACTGGCCTCAAATGGTGAAAACAATCAGTTATTACTCATGTGGTTGCTATGTTATTTATATATATATATATATATATTAGTTGTGCAGTGCAGGAGCAAAATTTGCAAGAATTAGCAAGAATTAATAATTATCAAATAAAATTTAAATCTAATAATAATTAATAATTGTCTCATTAATCGAAATTAATGATAAACGGGGCACCACCGAGAAGACCCAGACCAATAACCAAATAGTGGATGTGGTCTCAAGGGGGTGTTCACTTAGAAATGTCAATATTTGTGAAATATTGGTATTTGTAGAGTGAACAGAGAAGGAGTGGATGTCGGCAATGACTCTCTCAACCAGCAATTTCTCTTTAAAAGATAACAGGATTTATTAACATCAGTAACATCAATCTCCAATTAATATCACTTCTATCTAATGGACCTTATCATATGCTATAACTATTGGCTACCAACTACAGATCACAAAGTATTGGCATGTGTGTGTGAGTGTGTGCGTGTTTGTTTGTGTACGGGAGTGGATTTGTGTGTGCGTGCGCCTGTGGGGAGGTGGAGCAAGATGGCGGAGGTGACCTGTTACAGTCACGCTACGTGAGGGTCGGCTGGAAGGAAGTCTGTCGAGTGTAATGGCGGCTCGTCAGTAACATGTGACTTCAACAAAGGAGAACAGCTGAGTGGGAAGTTCAAACTTCCCTGTGCTCAGGTGTTGGTTAGCGGCTACCAGGGGCTACATGTCTTCTCGGCGAGATGGCTAGTCTTCGGCGAAGCAAACTAATTCTGACTCGTGGCGGGGAATTAATGAGTCGACTTTACACTTTAAAGAAGCAAGGTCTGTGTTCCTTCTTCTTCTTCTTGAAACGGGTAAGACTTGTTAACTACCAGGTTTCGCATCTGGGCGAGAGGGTCAATCCGTGGTCTCGAACCGGGCTGCACTGTGTTTTCTCAACACACGGGGAGAGAGCAGAGATCAGCTCGACCAGCGAGGGAAATCCGTAGACCTGATAGTTAATCGTGTACACAGGAACTCCTAACTATGACTAGAGCGTTGGCCACGTGGGACGGGGTCTAGTCTTAGGAACGGCTATTGTTGCTACTTCTATCAGCGAGGAGTTCGGTGTTTGTAGCCATAGGTCCAAGCCAGAAGCCTGAGTTTCAGGAGTTTCTGTGTTAATATAACTTTAGGTGACGTCACAGTTTGGGACTGACTGTGGTGATTTCACACATTGGAAGCCGTGGACTTTCGGGGAGCGCCGCGGATCAGCTGATGCTGCGTGTGTTGTGTCAAATGCAAGCTCCCGCCCCTGACTTTCTCTGATTGGTTAGAATGGCGAGGCTCACTCAGAAACTTGCGAAAAACAAGAGAGGTTTTGGAGCATAATCCAAGTTAAAAAGTAAAATTGTGCACAGTATCTTTCCAACTTCTAAACCTCTGCATGAATCTGTTGTTGTTGTTGTTGTTGTTGTTTTTACTCAGGGTGAATTGACCTTAACAGTTTTCTGCAGTTGCTTGTGTCAGCTCCCGTTTAGCTTACGGCACCAGAAACCTCCTGGGCCGGCTCTGTGAAGTCAGTCTGTCCCTGACAGTAGCTGCTGCCTCCACATAGACCTCAACGCTCACACGTTGGCATCCAAAGCCACCTCTGCTCACGCCAGCGGACCAGCAGACAGCAGGATCATTTTAACTACGTCTGATGAATCTCTTCTGCTTTAACCTGAGCCTACTCACCCACAAATCTCTCTGCAAACACGCACGAACGCACATAGACAGACAGACACACACACACACACACACAAAGAGGGGTCAAATCAACACCGGTACTGTCGAGTACATAATTATTGCTGTTTAATGTTTATTTTTCTGTTTTAAATGATTGTTCATGTGTGTTGGAGCTGCCTGACAACTAGGCCAAAGTATAGTTCAACCTCTCTGTCAAGAGGCGACAGATTTTATTGGTTCGGATGTGGCTGGGTGGTGGAGGGAGGGAGGGAGCGAGCGAGTAAGGAAGGAAAGGAGCGAGGGAGGGGGGGAGACAATGACAAAACCCCGTCATGATTTGATTATTTTTTGCAGCACCACTCTGAGGAGAGAGAGAGAGAGAGAGATAGAGGGAGAGGGAGTGCGAGAGAGAGAGGCTTTGGATGAGGCAGGATGTTGATATGTTTTTGAATCTGTTGTGTTTTTTGCTCGTTGCCAGGACGATCATGGGCCCGCACGGCATCAACCGAGCCGTACAGCGGCTGGAGTTCGGCGACTGCAAGAAGGGGCTCGGTGAGCATCTCCCCTCCTGACCTCCCTGACCTCTGAGTCGCCGTTGGTGCCATCTGATTGTCTCTAAACTGCAGCTCAGTGTGTGACAATGCAGCGTTTTTTACCTGCATTCCAGTCAACAATGGGAAAGCATTGTTTGTCTGTTTTGTTTTTTTTTTTTTTGGTCTAAGTTCAGTTATTTTTTCAGACTCCTAACTAACCCAACATTGTCCGTGTGTGTTCACAGGTGTTAAAATAATTGGGGGTTACCGAGAGCTGACAGGAGAAGAGTTTGGCATCTACATCAAGCGGGTGATAGCTGGTGGTTTGGCAGCTCTGGATGGTAGGTACTTTTTTAGTCTTGTACTGGGAGAAATACCCAGACAGTTGTTGTTGTTGTTTTTATTATTATTATTATTATCCATCCTCACCAACCTGTCTGTCTGTTCCAGGTCGGCTTAAGTCAGGCGACCTGATTTTGGATGTCAATAACATCAGCCTGATAGGGGTGACCAATGAGAGGTGAGGTGGACTATGTGTTTGTCTGTGTTTGTGTTTGGGTGTGTGTGTTTGTGTGTGTGCGGGCCTACAGCCGTATTTTAAGATAAGAGCTTTGTTAAATAACTCAGTTGTTACTGTGAATGTTTTCACATTTGATGCAGCTAAGTCTGTGACTCTCTCTTGCTTTCAGTTTTACAGCAAACTGACCTGTCACTGAACCCGTCCTCCATTTTCTTTCATAGACAGCATGTATATATGACGCGTTTCAGAGGTCATGTCAGCGCTGCTGACGTTACCTCTCTGTCCTGTCTCCTGATAGGGCGGTGGAGATCCTGAGGACGGCCTCGCTCTCTAATCACATGTCCCTGCTAATCGCTAGAGATGATGAGTCCAGGTAAAGAAATGCATCACTTTTACTTTGAAAGAATCACTGTGATGCCGGATGTGAATGTAAAATAAAATATTTTTGTCTTCCCGGGCGTTTAACTTAACTGAGCAGTTTCTCTTTAGCAGACCAGTCAAAGAGAATGTCCCTCTTCGCGCGTTGTGTTGTGTTGTGTTGTTTTGTGTTGTGTTGTGCTGTGTCGTCTCTGTGCTGATGTGTGTCTGTAGGTGTCGCCGTCACGTAACTGAGGTTAACTGAGGACTCACCCTGTTGTCTGGTGATCATGATCTGTTCCCTGCAGAGTGACTGATGTGATTTTTTTTCTGACTAATCTAAAATTAGTCCTGATTCGGGAAGGACATTTAGGTGTTTGTGATCCAAGAGGAAAAGCTTCTCCAGTCAAACTCAGCGGGTGGAAAAGTTTTTGGAAACACATGAGATTCTGCTGTTCATCAGGGAACAAATAGATAGTATAGTAGCCACACACACACACACACACACACACACACACACACACTCCATGTGGTGTATGCGGAGGTGTGTACCGGTGAGTTGGCAGTCTTAAGTAGTAGAGGAAGAGGCCTTCAGCTGACCAGGTGCCCCACCTTCCCAAAAGAAAAAAGCTCCTTCTTTGACGAGCTGCTGTCAGCCATGTTCTCCCAGAGAACCGCGTCACGTTAAATCTGATTATTTTCCAGAGGTTTGGTTTATAACAATATCCCACAGCTGGTTTTAATCTCCAGTCTGTCTTCAAAAGGCAGAGTTTGTGATTTCGGCTTTGAAAGATAATCCACTTCTTTTGTGGTGACCACAGCTGCTCCTCTTTAAAAGAAATACCAACTTCTATCAGCCAGGAGACAACGATGCTAACAGAGCTTGGCAAATGGCCAATCAGATCGGGGCGAGGCAACAGGTAGCCAGCCCCAATGCATCAGATCAGATTCGTACCATCACCTTTCATTGCCAAACTGTTTGGACGTGAGTGTTGCTGTTTTTCCACTCATGGCTCTTGACATTGTGTGTGTGTGTGTCTGTGTGTGTGTGTGTGTCTGTGTGTGTGTGTGTGTTTGTGTGTGTGTGTGTGTGTGCAATTAAAAGACCACCTGAAAACTTTAGAATAATGAGAAATAGCAGCAATAGACTTTTTATGTTGTGAATTTGTCCAGAAGTATGTAAATTTCTAATTTGTACCACTAATCAGACTTTGTTCTATAAAAACACCAACTTTTCCAACTCACCAAAGCATCAATTTCTTGATTTTTGAGATCAGTTCATTCGGAAACAAGGAAATATACGTCCCAAGATGTTTTCGGAAATGTGTCTGTAAGGAAATTAGTGTTTTTTATACAAGTAAAAGGAAAAAAAGTGTAAAATATTTCATAAACTCTCTCTCCTACTGCTGGTCCATTAATTTTGGTCTGAAAAATACAAAGAAGTTCCTGTTATTAATAATTATATGGATTTCAATGTTTGTTTGTTTTTTTCAAATGAGAAAGTGCAAAGTCATTTTCACTTTTGCCCTCTAACAAACCTGACACAACTTAAAAGGACGCTAATTAAAAGGAGGCTTTCAGCTTCATGGCTTGCCCCATACAGAGGCTTTTCTAGAAGAATCCTCAAGTGTGTATGGGGGAGAAAAGTCAGGATTAATGAAGCCTGTGAAAAGAGGTGCTTTAGGAAAGAAGAAATCTTTTATATCTAGTGTGATGGTTCCCCGACACCCGCTGACATTTTCAGAGACAGATGAGAAGCATGTCTCGTTACCTAAAGCGTCAACGGTGCGCGGAAGCATGTCAGCAGTTGGATCCGTCCTCGGTGTAAACTCTGAGGTGACTGTGTGCGGCTGACAGGCAGCGTCCTGAGGTTTACCAGCGGGAGGTAAACCGACCTGGCACTCTGCTGTCCCCTGTGCTTTTCCCTGTCAGCCTGCTGCATCAAGGCAAACACGGCTTGACACAATAGGGACACTCTGCTGTCTGCCTGGGGGGGGTCTCCGCCCAGAGGAAGAGCCCCAGCTGGTCAGAGATGAAAAGCAGAGATGGTTTCTTCAGAGATCAGCAGAAACCACGGCGGGCGGGCTTGGTTTCCAGGGTGCGGGACCCGTGACGGACTTTGGTCATTGTCTGGGTCCTGCTTTTGTTTTTGTTTGTGTCTGTGTCCCAACCATCAAATGGACCCCTGAGTCGTCGCTCGCTGGTTCGTATCCTGCCACCAAATGACACGATACCTGACACGAAAGAAGTCAATAATCCATGTTTGAAACCCCAGAAAAATGGCGGTTTGAAAAATGAGCCAATTATATTTTTTCTTTCTAATCTTTGCTGCGAAGTGTTTTTAGAGGAAGGTGAAGAATAGTGTCAGTATACCTGTAATGGCAGCCCACCTGCCACGTGTTGATCGCTGCGATGCACCCTAGAGTAACTGGCCATGTGGATGGTCATTGCCTGATTGTTGAGACTTAAAAATTGTTATTGTGGACGGGCTTCCTCCTTTGTTATGTTAAACTGGTCTTTTGGTCCGTTACCGGCTTTATATCTACGTCCATAATCTGTTGCATCAGTCGATCACAGATTTCATTGTGTGTTTGAGTAACATTAACTGCTGTGGTGGAGATCGATGATACGCCAGGTTGGAGGCACACCTTGATGAGGCTTCCTGGCTTAGTTGGGTGAACTGAGATTAACATCTAAACAGGTAGGCACGTAAAATTGGATTAGAGCAAGGTGTGATCTTTGTCTGTTGCCATGTTACGTCATTAATAATTGAAATTAAGAATTGTGACACAGTAGTAAGATGAAAAGATAAATGGTGATGACTTTGTCCGAGAGGCGGGAGGTGACGTGAAGAGGGAAAATGCAGGAAATGATCAGGAGTGATTTACTCGGAGAGAAGATGATTTGAGGTTCAGCCCAGTTTTAAAAATAATAATAAAAAAAAGCTTACAGTTGACCATGTTGTTGTGCCTTCAGGGGAAAGGTCGTGTCACCTCTGGCAGAGAGAGAAGTCATTTCATTTTTATTGTTACGAAACCAAACCACCAGCAGCGAGAGTTTTTGTGTGAGTGTGTGTGTATGTGTGTGTGTGTTTTTGTGTGTGTGTGTGTGTGTGTGTGTTTGCTCGTTAACTTTGGGCAGGTGGGGAAAACTGCCAGTTAAACTCAGCTGCGGACTAAAACTACCAGACCAAGACCCCCTGAAGAAGAGGGTCTGAATCTGCTTCCCAGTGGACTTTGGGGTCTTGAATCAGACTAAACCAACCATGGGACTGTCTGAGAGTAGTTAGAACCATTAAATCCACCTGCTGACCAAGACCTGTTAGGAGAGTGTCACCAGTATGTGTAGGAGTCCTGATGCATCAGAAAGTGAAGAGGAGTTTAACCACAGATGATGTGCTCTGTATGTTTTAGTGGTAATTATCCTTCCAATATATATTACAGTAAAAAATGCCTCTCTTTTGCTCCACTTCTGTATGTTTACTTCTATTTATGATATGAGATCAAGACCATTAGACCTTTGCCCCCCACCCCCACACCACCACCCCACAGGCCAGCAGCTTTATCACTGAGCTGAGTTTTGGAGTCTGCAGGAGCTGTTGGTTTAGTTATGCAGACACTATTGATGGTTGCGGTTGACAGGGTTCCTGGATACTCACCAGAAACATGATATAAATAATTGATTCTAAATTGATTCTACTGTGTCTCTGTTGCTGCTTTTGCATCAAATCAGCTGTGGAGGCAAATGAGAAGAAAGTGTGGTCAGGTGCAGAGGTCAGACGGGCAATCGGTGTTTGAGACATCTGACATCTGGATGTTTTGACTTGGTGACCGCGCAGATCCTGTTTAGGAGGCATTAACGGCCGATCCGATCAAATCCAGATCAGACGCTGATGGTCTGAGTGAGCGATGACCTCGGGCTTCCTCTGTGTCCATGTGAGGGAGACAAACACTCACAGATCTGCCTTTCTCTCCTCAGACCATCTGCCTCAGCACAAACACTGCAGCAGACCCAGTCCTGCACTCGGGTTTATGCAGCAGTAGTAAACATCATGAATAATACAAGGAAACATCAGTTTACTGGATTTCCATGTTTTCAGATCAGTTCAAGAATAAAAGCGTGGAAACAAGGAAAAACGGAGAGATGGTTCATATTTCAATATTCCGTGTCTCATTCTGAATATTAAATATATTTCTCCAAAGTTAATTACACCCATTAGTTAATCATAGCGAAGAGTCTTGGAGTAATGTAATATTTTAACATCATGGTAATGATACTTTTTTAAGGTTTAATACTTCTTGGGGAACACTCATATTTTTGTTGACAGATTTATTACAACTATTCAGCTTTTAGATGCTAAAGGTACTGTGTGTGTGTGTGTGTGTGTGTGTGTGTGTGTGTGTGTGTGCGTGTGTGTGTGTCCTTCAGGAGGGAGTTTGCTGAGCTAATGGAGAAGTACGGCTCCAATAATGTTACAGCTTCAGGAAGAATCTCTCCCACTCAACTCTCCACAGGTAAAGCCTACAATCTTGCACACACTTATAATACCACACCTGCGAGGACAGGTGTGTGACATAATACATTCACAACCCCTAAACTAAACCCAACAACACCTAAAGACAGAGCCTTGACTCTCAGAGGGACCAGAAAAAAATGTCCACACTTTCTAAAAATGTTTCCATTTAGCAAAATGCCATAACGTTCCTAAAATTTAAAAAAACTTCCCAAAACTGTCCTCACTTTAAAAAATGTCATCACTTTCCAAATATGCCCTGAATCTAAAAAAAAGATTCAGAGCGTCTGGCACAAACTGCGTCAACTAAATTTTATTCTGAGTTTTTCTGTCTTTGTCCAGCACCTTCTGACTATACTTTCATGCCACAGTAATAAATCCTTGTAATTCCTAATATAATCAGATTCATTTGAATGAACCTGTGCACTCACTGTTCTCTACCCCCCCATCTGCCTCCCACTCTCTTTCTATTTCTTTCTCCCTCTTTCTTCTCTCTCTACCACCTCTTCTCTATTTTCCTCTTGTCTCTGTTCAGGCAAGCCGACAGACACAGCCTCCTCCTCCTCCTCCTCCTCCTCCTCCAGGTCGGAGAGCCCCCAGCTCCTAAGCCCTAAAGAGGGGGTCACCGCCTACTCCCATGCCCCCCCCTACACTGCCAACTCCCCCTACACTGTGCACACAACCTCACACGCCTTCAGGTAATAATCAGACGGCAGCGGTGGATTTTTTCTTCATGGTCGCCATCATCTCACAAGCACTGCCTTTAATGATCGTTTTATTATCTGTTTTACGCTGAGGTCCCTGATGTATAATTTGAATGCAAATTTAATAAATTAATTCAAAATGGCCTTTTGTGTATCTATCTATTCATTAATTTATTATGATTAAATGTTATAATAAATTAATTATTTTTTGGTTTTAATTATTCCGAAGGCAGACTCCTGACTCCTACATCTAAAAATGTAGACAAAGCAAACCTCAGCTATCAGCTCAGGAAAAGAGAGGCCCTGATTCTGTTATAGCCCTGACAGGAGAAGCGATTATTGAATACCAGTTTATCAGTATGTACTTAAAGACTTGATTGAACTACCCTGTTTTTAATATGTGACACTCACAAAGTTTCATGTCAGACTAAAAAAGCCAAGTTAACTTTTACCCCGCAAAAAAAACAAGTATAAATATTCCTGGATACATTGCCTGCTGTTGCATACCTCCAAAGGTTGTTTTTTTTTTTTTTTTTTTAGTATGGTTTGGATGGTGGTTACGTAAATGGCTGACTTGTGATTCTGCAGGATGGGTACACCAGCAATGACTAAAAAGTGAAGCATCTTCAGCATTTTCACAGAGGAGTGTAGGAAGCATAGAGAGATGATGACGGTGGGGGGTGGAGATTATGCAGTGGTGGGATTTAATGTTAGTGGCAGCATAGCTCTCTGGGTTTTAATCATTCTTAGTATCATCCTGGTGCTCTCTCTCTCTCTCTCTCTCTCTCTCTCTCTCTCCCCCCAGTGACAGTGTCATTCAGTTGATATGTGTTGCCAAGGGAACAGGCCTGGGGCTCGTCGTCAAGGGGGGAGCCAACCGTGCTGAAGGACCAATGGTGTTCATTCAGGAAATAGTGCCTGGAGGAGACTGCCAGAAGGTCGGGGTCCTTGCTTTGGTCACTCAGTCCAAAACAGAGAGTCTGTCCCTCAGTTGGTTGAATCTCAAGATCTTTGCAAGTTGACCACTGAGCCATTTTGCTGCCCATGATTTATCATTTTATTGAATGAAAACAAGATTTAACAGCGTAAGACTGGCCTTAAGAACCTCTGTGTATTAAAATCAGTATTTGGACCTAACTCAGGCAATTTCAAGATTCTGAAACTCAAACTGTTTTTGCTGGATAACATGTAAATATACACCTGGTGTTTTTTCCTTCTTTGGAAATAATAAACATCCAGACTTTACAGAACAACTTGAAAATAACTCACAACACACCGAGTTTCCACATTTCTAAGTGCGTCTGTATCAGTGCACTTCCAAAAAAACCAGAAACAAGACTTCAAAATCAAAGTACTGTAAGGAAATTTGCAATACTTCAGAATAAATGTTTTTACGTTTTTTTTTTGCAAAGCTGACCTGTATGCTGCTGATTCACCCATAAAGGATGCATAGTTAGGAAACACTAATGCAACTGATGAGGTTTTAAAATGATGTTTTCTTTGAACATTTATCTACTGCACAGAACAATTTCAGATTTTTGTCAGTAAATCTCCAGCCTCAAGCCAAACACATCAAACCTTGGATTTTTGCCATCTATTCCCTCCTTTTATTTCATCATGTTTACATTGGAATTCCATCTGCTTACAGTGAAAGCTAATTCCAAACTCCTGAATATAGCTGGTACAAAATCCAGATGTAACATTCTTAACTAAAATGCAGGGATGTACACCAAAGCGCTCCAGTATGTGAAACTGAAAGTGTCATAACCCAAAGTCACCTGAAAACATCGGGATCTAAATGTTTCTCTGTGTATTTGTGCTGATTCAGGACGGCAGGCTGCAGGTTGGGGACCAGCTGGTGTCCATTAACAAAGAGTCCCTGATTGGAGTGACGTATGAGGAGGCCAGGAGTGTCCTGACACGCACAAAACTCAGGTCCACCACACCCGGCACATGGAGACTTATTCAAGGATATAAATTATTCAAAAGACAACATATTGCAACAGCAAAGAAACAAGAGCTTGAAAATAACATGCCACCAAAATAAACTTGACTATGGTTATCGAGTAATATTGCTATCCATGATTAAGTTTGTGTGTCAAGTAATTTCCAAGATCTAAGTTGTGCTTGGTTATTTTCAAACCAACAGTTCACTATGTCTGGTTGCATTAATCCAAGGTGAGTTTCACTGCCAGTAAAGCTCTTTGTAAAGTGTAAAAACATTATCAACCAGGGCTGAAGTCATGGTCCTCATGCATCTAGAGACGTGAAATAAGTAAAAGTAAATAAATAAAGTATAGTAACTGAACAGAAAAGTAAAATGGAGGTTTTTTTCTTTTGTTTATTGTTTTATTTTATATATGTATTTGTGACTTAATTGTTTAATCAGAAATGTTGTTTTGATTTAACAAAATAAGAAACAAAATCTATTAATACAACCTAAATTTATCAAATTTAAAAGATGAACCTAAAGAAGCCATTTGGATGAGAGGTGAAACTTCTTCAAGAACCTCAAGCTAGTCCAGTAGCCTTAGTATAGCACTTAGAAAACGCCATGACCTGGATGACTGAGCATCTTCACAGACAATAACAAAATGCTGCTTGTTTGTTTTTAGACCAGACCCTACGGTGGAAATTGCCTTCATCAGGCGGAGGTCATCCTCCAGCTCCGGTAGCGGGCCTCACAGCCCCATCTCCCTCCAGGGGTCTGGGGGAGGAGGGGGACCCCAGCCGAGGCCCCCTGGGCTGGTCACCATGCCTCCACAGCCGGCCATAGTCACCAAGATCACCTCCAGCCCAAACCCGGCCAGTGAAACCCTGCCGGCGGTCAACGTCAGCCAGGTCTGACACCAAGCACAGCCCGTACATGGACATAGTCGTCTGAACCAGGACCTGAACAACTCTTTAGATTAGGACTAACTTTGACCCTGGGATAAATCACAGTTAATCTTACAAAAATATTCAACCAAAACGTTAAACCTAGATGTAAACCACATCTTATTTCAGTCCTCACACCATTTTCATTTCTCTTGTTTGTCTCATTTTTATTACTATATTTTTATTCTGCTGCTCTTTGAGACTGTACATAGGCATAGTTCTGCTCTGAGCAAAATGCTAATGTAAACATGCTAACATGCTCACAATGCTAGCATGCTCATGCTAAACAGATATAATGTACAAGTTTTGCATGTTAGCATCCCAACAATTGGTGATCGACACTACACAGATTAAAACTGAGGCTGGGAGAAATTATGTTATTTTTTCCTTTTTTCCTTGCGTTTGGTGATAAACCAAAGTATTTGACTAATCAAAATATCGACCTGATGGTGACACTAGACAGAATGTCAAAGTCAGTAGGAGCCAACATCTGGAGACTGTGAATGTCCAAACAGGAGCTCATGGCAATCGCTGTAACAGATGTTGAGCCATTTCAGTCTGAATCACAGTAATGGACTGACTATGAATGGACACTACCATAATGCTAGTAAGGCTAAAAACACCCCAGTTACCAAACACACAAAGAGCATCTGCTGAGGAAAACGTATCCATCAGGATTTTCCTTTAATTTCCTTAGAAAAAAAAACACTTTTTGTGGGTGAATTCATTTTAAATTGGTACGAAATTCATTAGTCTGTCCTCTGATACACAGGCACCTTATCTAATGTCTGAACAAAGAAATCAGACCAGGAAAGAAACAAAATCAGTCATCACTACTCTCACTGAACCAAGGTCATGAAACAACTACACACAAGCGCACTCTCATCAAACCATTATTAATATGTTGTGTCAATGTTTCAGGTGCGAGTGTCTCCAGCCAGAACGGAGCAGACACCAACGCCCAACGCCCCACCAGAGCGTGACAGCACCCCTGAGACAAACCCTGGTGTGTATCTGTGATTATAGCTATACCTACAGTATGTGTATCTACATGTACATCTATAGCATGTATATCTATAGGTACCGCTACAGCATTTTTGTATATGTGTGTGCATGTGTGTGTATGTATGTATGTGTGTGTGTGTGTGTGTGTGTGTGTGTGTGTGTGTGTGTGTGTGTGTGTGTGTGCGTGTGTGTGTGTGTGTGTGTGTGTGTGTGTGTGTGTATGTACATCTACAGCACATAAAAACAGGTGGATGGGAAAATTTCATGACAAGCATCTTACAAGAATCATCATAGTAGATTGAAAGACTAAAGCAGTTTTTGTTCTAAATCAGCCACATTATAAAATTATACATTATACATTATATAAAGTATCCATAGCAGTTTGCAGTAAAAGCCCATTAATGTACCCGAGCCCCCCTCGACATCAGGGGAAGGTTCACAGGGATTGTAAAGGAAAAGGAGGTTTACCCTCATCTACAGTATTTATATCTGTTTTTCAGGATATTACACAGTGTAACTACAATACATGGAAAACGTGGTGTGTGCCACACATACCTGTGATGACCGGTTGTAAACTGGGGGGTGTGAATGAAAGTCAGGCAGCAGGTCTGATTGGGACTGTGCAGTGGAGGAGGGAGAAGCCAGGGGACAGATGGCGCGTGTTTGGCCGCCTG
This sequence comes from Istiophorus platypterus, assembly GCA_016859345.1. NCBI lineage: Eukaryota > Metazoa > Chordata > Actinopteri > Istiophoriformes > Istiophoridae > Istiophorus > Istiophorus platypterus. The sequence continues at coordinate 19,956,452 of CM029119.1, forward strand.
TCAGAGGAGGAAGTGAGGCAGGCAGGAGGTCCGGTCTGGGATTGGCTGAACAGTTGAAGCATCCTGTCTGTGTATGTGTGAGGGATCCTGATTGTCTTTCTCCATATATGCGTGTTTTTGCAGATTGTTGTGTGTTTGTCGTGTAAAGTCACTACTACAGACGGAGCTGTTGTTCCATAACAGATGGAGGATATCGTGGTTGGACATGGGTGTTTAGAACAAAGGGAATTTCACTGCAGTTGTACATATAAAAGTAAACCAGTTTGTAGTAAACCAGTTTCAGAGCTACAGGCTGATCTGGATCAATCTGGAATGGTGGTTTTAGCCTTGACCAGACACCACACACTAAACCAAGCGGGGCTCCTTGGGCGAAGGTCAAAGAAACGCCACTACTGAAAGAAATACAACACTAATGTATGAAAAGATCCTTCATAGATGAGCCACAGTCTTTCTGGGATAATGTTCTTTGGACAGATGAAACCGCAGTAGAACTTTATGGGAATAAGTGCATTGGTTTGTTTATAAGCGATGAAATTAAGCTCATGAGGAAAATCAGAAGATTACAGAGGTATTTTAGAGTGAAAGGTTTGAACGAGTGTCAGGAAACTGGGTCTGAGGTGAAGGTCCTGGGACTAATTTAAAATCCCACAGACTGTGGACGAGGACAAATATTCAGTTTCACTGGCAGATTCAGTTTAATAATACTTTCATAATAATAATAATTTTAACAGGCCTACAGTCAGTCAGGAGGACAAGATGGTAGGACCCCAGGAACACAGGTGACAGGAAAAAACACACAAGGAAAACTAAGGAGGAAAACTGGAACAAAAACCAGAAGATCCAACACAGGTAGTAAATCTTCCAGAAAAACGAGGGATTATACAGAGACCTCAATATACAAGGGAGGCAGGGGTCACTGGGAACAGGTGAAACCCATCAGGGCAGGATCGACAATTAGGGAAACGGAAGAAAAAAAAACAAAGACAGGAAGTAAAACAACCAACCCCCACACAAGGGAGTCATTTCAAATTAGGTAACTAAGAAGGGCAAAGAGTCACTGAGAGGGTAGATGGTGACACGCTCATCAGTTTGTATCAGTCGTCCGACCTTCACCAGGCAAAATACACAGAATATTGTCTGTATAGCTTTAGCCTGTGTGAATTCCTTTTCTTTCTAATAAAGATATATGAAAACTGTGTTAATATGAGAGTTGGTGTCTTTTAAAATGGTCCAAATAAGGCAACATCACCCATTTCTTTTTAGTTTGTCTTTGTTCTGAATAGTTTCTGTTGATGGAACTTTAATGTTGTTTACTGACTCACTTCAAACTGAGCTGAGTGTTAAAACTAGCAACGTCTGTGTGTCTTTGTCCAGAGCCTGCCAGCGTTCAGCCTCCCCAGAGGAAACGCTCCCTCAGCACCAGCTGTCGCCTCAGACTGGAGAGGCTGGAGCAGGTATCTGTTGGCTTTGGTGATTCATTCAGATTTTTTATCCGTCTCATGAATGAAGAGCCAAAGTCCTGGCCCCAGACCAGGTGGGCTTCTGTTCCTCCTGCCCCTTCCCTCCGGTGTCTGAGCATCTATGAGGTAGATTATTGGTGACCCCCGACGTGTCTTTGCGTCAGTTCGTGCCGTCATGGGCAGATTCCCGTCTTTCCGTTGACCCTGAATTCATCCATGATGGCTCGGAAACTCACATTGCACCTGTCTGAAGGCACCTTCAGGGGTTTTCTCTCATCAAGCTTCTCCAAAAACTGAAACATCTTTCTGAAGCATTCTGTCCATCAACAAGTCAGTTAATGAGGAAATGATTAAAAATGATTTAGGTCATTCATTTAAGAAAAACAAACCAGTTTTATATAACTTTAATCAGAATATTTGTATGTTTTCAAATTGTTGGTCAGACGAAACAAAACATTTAAATTCTGGTAACTTCTTATGTGAACTTTTCATAATTTTTTGTCAGTTTACAGACTAAATAATTTACCAATGAACTGAAAATCAGCAGCTGCTTAATGGGAAAAAATGTAGAAAACAAGATTTGTACATGAATGATTCTGTTTTATTATTTTCAAATGGAGCAGTAACTTCCAATCACACAACTGCTTTGTATCAATAACGAGCCACAGACAGTCCTCTGCTGCCCCTTCGTCAGTTAAAAACCATGTATGTCCATGTTTCTTTTCATATGCGATGAAATATTACCGTCTCCTTTATGAAATGAGGAGATTCTCCAGCGGTTCAGGCTCCTAAAACCTTTCATGATGTCTGGATCATTGCAAACCACAAGCATCACTGAGCTTAGTCACTGAGCTTAGAGCAGGTCCTGAAAGTTCGGAGAGTTTTCGTTTGACAGTGACATGCGAGTAGTTATTTGTCAATGTTTGTTTCAGGGGCATTGCCACTGAGAGCTGTGTTTGTATTGATGTGTGTGTGTGTGTGTGTGTGTCTGTGTGTGTGTGTGTGTGTGTGTGTCCAGGCTCTAGATCTGATTGGTCTGAAGCCCACAGAGGCTCAGCGGCAGATGCTCTGGTCCAGACTACGAGTTGATCCAGCAGGGACGGTGGCCTTCGCAGGTAAGGCAGCAAATCAGCTGTGACTTCCTCTGTTATCAACCAACCAGGTAGACTCACCTGTGATTTACCTTCTGCTCAGGTCAACTGGAAACAGTTCTTCGTTATGAATGTGCTTTAGGTTCTTCCTCCGTTTGACCTCTCCATAGGTCATTAAAATGCAACCTGCCGTGACCGTTTGAGCAAGTTTGCCATGCAGGGCACATTTGTCTCATTCTGCTAAAAAAGGACATGACGTTGTGTTGCTTCATTTTTGTTGCCTCACATTCGGTAGAGATGCAGTTCAGAAGGTTTACAACGGGTTCAATAACAGCAGTGGCGAATGACTCATTGTTATAAGGCTGTTATTCACTCTGTGATTTAGGACTTTGAGTAAGCTGGAGAAAAACTTTACATTTCTGCTTTTCTCACTAATTAAAAAATGCCTATGGCTTAATATCTGCCTTTTAAACCCTTGAATTATATACAAGATGGTGTTATGAGTCATACATTTGTACCTAACATGTAAAATTGTCCATGCTTCTTAACCTTTAAGTCATCTTTAAATGTCTTGATTTTCAAGTGAAGTTCTGTATGTTGCTGTACACTTGTGTGTGATTTTTGTTTTTAGTTTTATTTTTGTTCATTTCCAGACTTTGAGAACCTGATCAGGGAGTTGTTCAAGCCTCAGCTGGAGGAGCTGGCCGTCACCCAGCCAGGGTCAAGGTTCACCTCTGATGACCTGTCTAGTCTGTTGGAGTCGCCAACCAACCCGCTGGTAGGAGCTCCACTGCAGCACTGGTTACACACTGGTTACACATAACACTAAACCATGTACGGCAGGTAGTGGTGAGTTTTCAGCCTCTGCGTTTTAACTGACTAGCTAGCAAGTTGCTTCACCGTTAAGCTAAGCTTTACCAAGCAGCCATGGCCCAGAGTCGTATCGACGTGGACACGCTGGCTTTGACCTGTTGGCGCTCACGAGTTTGGGGGGGGGTAGACTGCCCTTTCAGCAGGGTGTAAAGATTTTCTACACTGGCAGGGTCACACGGTGTCAGAGTCATCACATCAATAACAGCCTGAGAGTAACAAACAGCAACATCAGGTTTTCAAAGTAAGAGACAACAAAAACCTGCCTGGAAACAGAAATAAGATACAACTGGACAAATACTGTAAAACTATTAAAACACATCAGTGATTCACACTGTTACACCGAGTGACATATTCCTTTATCGCCATCGACACACTACCTGGAGTTTATTTAGACTCAGTCACAGACACACCCACACACACTCACACACACACACACACACACACACACACACACACACACACACACACACACACACACACACACCCCGTCCTGCGGCCACAAACACTCAGTACAGCATCAGATGTAGATTAATCCACTGCTGAAAATGGTCTGCAACAAATGCACTGTTTCTTCCTACTGGTTGATAATATCTAAACAGTGGGCAACAGATTTAGGAAAATAACTGAGACTTTTTAATGCTTTATTTTGTATTTCCATCTTAGAACAATCAATCAGACACAGAGGATGTAATTTAAGTGTCCAGTAAAAGGTTCTGAGCAGGTCCTTGAAAGTCTTTGAGAAGTTGTTCCCTGTTGTTCCCTGTTCTCTCCCTAAATGTCCAAATCTTCATTTAGCAGAATTGTCATCAAGCATCACACAGATGCAGTGGAGAGCTTGAATCCAGGGCTGATACTTAATGAGGCAGCTGTGTATTGCTCAGTGTGTCGGCCTCCTCTCTGCCTCTGGACAGGTGTTTTTAGATGGGCGGTGCCAGAAATGAGATTAAGGCTCCAGCATCTTCTCTCTTGGGAGGATGGGCGCTGCAGTAGCTTTCTAGGGATGACTTACCTTTATGCCCCGCCATGGGCGCAGTAATACTGATGTAATGTAGTCACACGTGTGTTTTTATAATGTTTTTATATAAACAGGAATCTGTATGTCTGTTTTATAATACCTTAGTTTATCCTACTGAGGGTAATTTCTTACCCTGATTTGTCATCTGTTGCCTATTCTGTGCTTGTGTGAAGCCGTCGCTGTCAGACTCGGAGGACCTGGAGGAGATGGAGAGGCTGAGGAAGGAGCATATCGAGGCCCTGCGGGAGATCAAGAGGCTGCAGGTAAAAGAACACACACACGAACACACACGCACACACAAACACACACACACACACGGCGTATGTGCCAACACTACCTGTCGATTCTCCCTTTGGTTTTCTCTCCTCCTCAGGAGCAGCTGGTTGAGTCTCAGAAAGTTCACCATCAGATGCAGGAGGAGCTCAGTAAAGTCAAACAGGTGAGTCACACCTCCTGCAGGTACATGGGGACAGCACCAGCCTCTTCCCCTCACCTGTCCAACCTGACTGTATTATACCAGGATAATAACACTGGTGGTTCCCTGAGTTCCTAAAGAGCCTGGAGGACTTATAATATCATTCCTCATATTTTGTGCCTTTGTAATAACAATAATAGGTTTTACAAAATGAAAAAAAGACCTGGCGACAACGTGCAGTTATGCTGCAGCCAGTGACCGCTCACACTTCCTGGCTCCGGAGGTTTCTAGAAGCTCAGCACTCAGAAAACTAATGAAATGCTGATTAAATCCTAGCCCTGAAAACAGAGCAACCGACAAAACTAAAATCAAAAATCAGTCTCACGCTGTTTCACCAGGGCGCTGCCACCTATAATAATCATAAAACTCAGTTTAAATGACGTCAACAAAAACTAATCTTTTTAAAGACAGATGTTGGGGCTGAGCTGTACCTAAACAAGTACCTACCTGGCCGCTGAGTTAATGACTTTATGTTAAACAGCAGCATTCACAAATCAGAAATCATGTTAGGATAGTGGGTCTGTTGTGAGTCTGTAGCTTCTCTGCTGTGTTTCTATAGTTGGTTTCATCTGGTGGGAGTGTGTGTGTGGGCTTCTGCAGGGGTTCTTCTTTTAGAATAGATCGGCAGGTCAAGTTGTTCGCACGCAGGTTTACACTGCAGGTTTTATGTTGAAGAGCTTCAAACCAAATTCACCCTGAGCTCAGCTTTCCTTCCTCTGCTCCCATTGTTGAGGGTGTGTGTGTGTGTGTAGGAGGTTGAGGCGGACTCACTCAGCAGCAGGCCTACAGTGGGAGGAGTGTGAGGCCACTATTGAATCTTTTTTTGGGCTGTGAAACAGTTCCAAACCGCGTTTATTTGTTGTGATTCATAGCTGAAGGGTCTCAGCCTCTCCGGCTCCCACTCTGCTGCTTTTCAACTTTTATCCCGTTGCATAAACTGATCGATATCTACATTTAGACGTGGCTTGCAGAGGTACTGCAACAACAAAGGCTGGGCTGGGACGCTCCCTATCTGAGGTTTGGACTTGAGCAGCAGAAAAGAGGAGGATTAGTTCCATGTTAAGGCTTTTATTATGCTGTCATGTACTTCCTGCTCTGACTGTCATGTAGCAGCAGTGAGAGCAGGCATTTTTTTTACTCACCTGTCCTCACAGACAGGTGAATCTTACAAGGTTTACCTAAATTAGTTTGGTTTTAAACCTGCTGTGTTGCCGATCATAGAGTGCCCGTCGGTCGAGGATCAGGTTTTCGCTAATCTGGATAGTTCTACCTCTTCAGGTCTATGAATAGTATGCAACCTGTGACCAGGTTGCATACTTAAGTTGATTTTAAAATATTGTTCAGCAAAAGTCATGGATGAAAACAGGAGCTACAATGAAATGTTTACATTTTTCATTGTTGAATAAAAAACAAAAAACAATGTGGAAAAAAAAAGTACACATATACAAACAAATTCAAGTCTGTCCCACTGTTAATTGATCAGCCTGCACTTATCTGACAAATCACACAGCAAATGTTGCTCCTGATCAGTAAAACACTTTCAAGAGTCAGGATGAACTTTATTGTCCCACAGATTGGCCAAACGGGTCTCGGTCTCCTGAGGAAGCTGTGCTGCCACTGCCACTGCCGCTGCACCAGCAGCCGATAATGGCTCTTGTTTAAGAGATGATTTATCCGTTTGCCCTGTTGCACTGTCATTAATAAGAAGCAGTGTCCATTCAGTGAAGAAATCAAATGAAAGTTTGACCAGAAATTAATATGGTTAATCAAATCAAAATCATGTGCCAAAATGGACACTGCCCGTGATGAACTGGCTTGAAAAGACAAAGAAGTAGTTTGGGGAAGTTAAGCCGTCAACCTTTAATCTTCTGAGAGGGATTTTTCCAGAAGGGTCAGGCCCAGAGTAATTATTTAGGAGCTGAACCTCAAATTTGAAACCTATTGCTCGGAGACTATGAACCTGAGACACGTGTATTGCGAGGAGAGACTCCATTGAACATAATGAATCAGAAAAAGACCAAACTGAAGTGAACAATCAGTACTGCTCGTCCCCAACTTGCCTCCCCAGGAACTCCAGCTTCGAGTGTGTCTTTTATTTATTTTAGCTGGGACAAAATAACACTGATGTCGTTTTCATGAAAAAAGTCCAGACTCGTGTCGGCTCGAACTGGACGACTCCGAGGTTCTTGTGGCGGCTTTGTGGACAAGGTCAAATGGAGTACAGAGTCACAGAATGTGTCTGTCCTACTAGTTGAAGCTGTCTTGTTGTTGTCTAACTAAGAAGAAGATAGTGCCCCCCCTTCTCTCTGCTCGTACTGACATTAACATTTATGAACAAGTTTGTTTCTTTACCAGTTTGAGTTCCTGATGCAGCTGTGAGATTTTTAATTTCTGCTAAATCAGTCAGAGCACACCTGTTTTCAGGTACACTTTTGGTGCTTTTAGTCAAAAAGCGGTTCAGGCTCAGTTTAGTAACCTGAAGCCCATTTTATGTTCTTTCTTCCTGAGTCTGGCATTTTACCGGCGCCATCACGGCTTTCAGTCAAACCGGCCACTTAGAGACGGAGTCGTTGGGGCGTTATTACGTAACGTCCAAATAAAGACAGAAGCCGCCGTGAACCAAAATGAGTGTCATTTCTCGGTGAGACCGGGGGCAGAGAAACCTCAGGACCAGGCGCTGCTCTTTTCTTCGGGCCCTCGCTGTCAGCCTGTGCAGTTTGTGCACAGCCAGGGATCTTTTCTTTTTCTTCTATTGTGTTGATTTTTTTCTGAGGAGCTGGAGGGTTAGAGGCAGAGGAGAGGTTGACATGCTCCCTCATTAGAGCTGGAGGTCAGGCTTCAAGACGGGGGCCGGGGCCCTCAGAGCTCCTTGGGCCCTCCCCCCCCAAGGCCACAGCTGGAGGGAAGATGGCTCATGCTGGGATCCATTATTTACCCAACTGCCAGAGCCTGGCCACACACACACACACACACACACACACAGGGCTTTTTATAGTTATAAGGACTCTAATTGACAAAATGCATAATCCCCACTCCCTTACCCTGCCCCGACCTAAACCTGGTTCTAATCTGAAACCTAAAACCAGGTCTGCACACCTCAAACAGGCCTTTGGAGGTTTGAGGACCAGACAAAATGTCCTCACAAAAATGGTTTCAAACAAAAACTTAAATTATCCATGAAGTCTAATTTTCAGTATTCACACGGTGTTCTCACACTAGGATAAACACACACACACACACACACACACACACACACACACACGCACACGCACACACACGCACACACAGCTTTTCGTCTTACTTGCAACATTGATTTGCAGAGTTTTAGAACCGCATGTAGCCCTGCTGAGAAAAGTGAAGGTGACAGATGGATTGCTCCCACTCCCACTGTGTGTGTGTGTGCGTGTGTGTGTGCGCTTCATGTGTGTGCGCTTCATGTGTGTCCTGTTAGTTCTCACCACATATGACAATATGACAGCACCACAGGGGGAGAACTGAGGCTGCCAACATTGCTCCTGTCTGCTTTGCGATTGTGTGTGTCTCAAGGCAGAATAATCAATTTTAAAAAAAGGTCCTCAAAATCTACTATTTTAGAGAAAATATTTGGATATTTTTAAGTTTAAACAAATGGGCCTGAACCAGGGGAAAAATATGCAAAAGTATGTGGACAGGGCTTTCTTCACTAGCAGCTGTACCTACCCTGTAAAATGTCAAGTAACAGTACCAATACCTCCAGCAGTGTTGCATCGTTTCCTCCTGGGTTTGTGCTGCATGAGGCAGCGTGACTAAAATTCACGACCTGGTCCGATTGTAAAGCCTTGTTATCTTCTGCCCATCGGGGATCGCTTTACCGTCTGATGACAGCAGCGCTGCAGGAGCCCCAGTGTTCATTTCCGTGCCGGAGGCTTAGAGTTACCGGGTGCCAGTGTACCGGCGGCACTGGGAGTGGTCGCTTCCCAGTCAGGAGGGATTACAGTGTCTAATTGTTGTTGGTGTCTTTTTCGCTGCCCCGAGAGTTATGTAACTTCCACACCGAGGGCTGGTTCTCCCTCTTGGCCTCACATGCTGACTGTAGATAAACCAGATGGACGGAGTCAGGGTTGACCGAAGCCTCAGCACTTCTTCAGACAGGGTTCACCAGAGTTTATGGCCAAATGCCCCGAAGGAGAGAAAACAAACTGACAAAACTGAACAATACACGGCTGATAAACTGCCAGTCTTTCAGAAAGTGTCAATGTGAGAAAACGTGAAAAAACACTGGATATTATTATTGTAAGATTCATTATCAGAGCCAGAAAATGGGTTCATTGACAAGTAGGTTTTCCTCATATGAGGATTTTAACCTTGGTTTCAGTGCAGTTAAAAATATACAAAGCAAAGTCAGAGAAAAAGCAGAAAACCCAGGCATCAAGCAGTCGTGAATAAAAAGACCAGAAATGTACAGTAATAACATGAAAAAATATATATTCAATTTACAAAACTTTATACTGTTTAAAGAGAAGAGAATGCTATGTACACAACAATGACTAAAGAATTTGAAAATGTTCACGGTATAAATAAATTGTGCAATGAGCAAATAATAAACAATGTTGATACAGATGTAAAAAGAAAATAAAGTGATGCGCATGTTGGAATTAATTATTGTTTATGAAACTGAAGATCCCAAATTTTCTAAAAAAAAAAATAAATCTCTTGTTATAATTTCTTTTTAATAAAAAAAAAAACCTGGCACACAAAGTAGAAAAAAATCCAAATGTCCACAAAGTTAAAATAAATCAAAAATCTGATGAAGCAAAGTAAAAACGGGACTCCATGTTCAAATCTCTGAAACCTCCAAAGACTCAAATCTTGAATCATAACAGTAAAACTGTGTTATTTGTTAGATTTCTCCCAGAGTTAATAAGCAGAAAAACCAAAACCAGGGACTGTTTTTCTATTACTTTAATTATGACCAACAACTGGTTCTGAAACCATGAGTGAATCAGTTGATTGATTTTTTTTTTTATGTAGGTTTTGCTTGATCCTTTTTTTAAATAGTGATTTACAATACAGCCCCATGATGCCCTGTATGATAAGTTAATACGCATTGATATGCTCCTTTTATTTTTACTTAGCAGCTTATGAACTCTTTCAATAAGTGTTGTAATTTTATTTTTGAATTGCTGTAAAAATCTTACCAGGGACTGCAGGTGAAAATAAACAAATGTTTATTAATCGATTTTAAGGATCCCTGTTTGTACATTAACTTGAAAAAGACAAACTCAGAACAAACTGGTTATTGTTCTCTAATCGTTTTTATTTCAGTTGCCTCATCCGACAAAAAGCTCCTCACCATTTACTATCAAAATGTCAGAATTAGTCCAAGTGATGCTGGAGCATAATTACAGGGGCACAAACATGATGAAAAGATATATTTGGTTTTGTTTATCGAAGAATTCGTGTTCTACGCCTCAAACCAAACCCAGATTGTAGAGGTTGAGTTACCTTTGCCTCATCCGGGAACATTTGACAGACTTTAGCCATTTTCTTTAATTTTATAACAAAATGATTAATATTTTTGATGAGGAGCAAAATTAGCAGGTAATGAAAATAAAGGTTGGTTGGTTAGTAGATAGAAAGATCTATCCCTCATCTTGAGGTGCAATGTGTGTTTAGCAAATGTTAGCGTGCCAAAAAACTTAACTCTGCTGCTAGTACAGCTGACGACTCGTAGTCTGGTTTAGTTCCTTGTTTTAAAGACCCAGACTGATATTGGCACAATCTATCTGCACTTGGGATGAAACCGTATATAGGTGTGTGTTTGTGGAGTTGGACTCTTTTGTATAAATGCATTCATGAGAAGATGACAATAAAAAAAAATCATTAGGAGCAAGAATTATTTATTTTAGAGACCGAGTTTTCCATAATTGTCTCTTCTATGTAATGTTTGGTTCGGGTTTCTGGCTCTGCAGGATAAACAGGAGCTAATCATATGGGTTGTTCCTGTTTCTGATTTATCCTTGGATGCTACTCTACGAATGTCGTTAACCTTATCAAAGAGGGAAAATATGCTGAGAGGTGACAGGTCTGGTGGGAAACTAATGTGCAGCCTGCTGATTCAGTCAAACGTCCCCGAGGCCAAAGCAAAGAGCTTCATCACACTTAACTCAGCCTGACACCAAGAATTCAGCATCAGGACTCCAGCACCTGGAAAGATTTATGAGGGTTAAGAAGCTTGGAGCGGGCCCCCGAATGCATCACGGAGGCCCTGCCGGTACTCTGCTGAGTAATCGGTTCACTTGTCGAGCTCTGATGCTCAATCTCTCTCCTCCTCTCCCTCGTCTGTCTTCCCCGCAGGAAGTAAAACTCGGAGCGGAGGAGAGTCGGGCCCTGAGGACGAGGATCCAGCTGGCCGAGGCAGCCCAGAAACAGGCCAGGGGGATGGAGATGGACTACGAGGAGGTGATCCACCTGCTCGAGGCCGAGATCGCCGAGCTGAAGGCTCAGAGAGCGGAGCAGCCGGCGCCAACCAATAAGGTGACGGACCGGCGGCCAGTGGATGCGGTCGGACCAACTGGAGCCGACCTTGTTCAGTCTTTGTCTTAAGCTCTGATCTTAAGACCAAAGTGGTGTTTGTTCAGACAAACTGAAAACGATCCACATTCGCTTTTCTTGACATTTGTCTCGTATTTTGAAGATAATTTATGAAATTTGGGAAACATATCATTTGAATTAGTGCAGGTTTGTGTAAATAGAGTTAAAAGTACATTGAAAGGAGACGTAATTTAAGCCTGATAGAACAAAGGATTTCTCCGATTTTTCCCAACCAAGGTTTCAGTTGTGTTATTTATTTAAAATAACGGATGGAAACAAGTCATCACATGAACAGTGAGAGGTTGCACTTTTCTACGGATGACTCTTTGCTCTGGTTTGGTCTCCACCGACTCCTGAGAGAAGTATCTCACTATCACCTTGGCTGCTTCATGTGCCACTGTTCCACTTTTAAAACTGTTCTAATATCAGTTCCATCATTCAACACCATTAGCGAGATGGTGCTTGTTTTATAACGGTGCACAAGCAGTGAATGACAGGATGTTGACTCGGGAAATATTTCATCTATTGATCGGTCTGATAGGTGGAGAATCAGCTGTCTCAGTTTCCTGGTGCATTAAACTGAAGTTACTGCTGTGCCTGTATGATAATGAATGAATGAAACAGTCTTAGAAGACTCTGGTTGTTTTACATTGTGATGCTGTTTACAAAGATCTGACTTTTCAGTACAGACTTATGTCATGGTGAAAGTGATGTGGGAATGATACAAGGTCCTTGAGCTAAAAGAGGCAAAAATACAGTAACAGCAATTTGGTTGTTATTACAAAAAGTTTTATACAAAACTGATCGGTTCATCTTTAATTCCTCATTTTTTTTCCTTCCTGCACAGTAATTTTCTCTGGATTAGATTTTCTGCAGCGCCCTGTCTTCCCTCCCTCTCTGAGTCCAATCCCTCCTCTCCAGGTTTTGGTTTCCTCCATCAGCAGCAGTGAATCTGGGTCAGTGTATTGCTCCGTCTTATTCAGTGACAGAGCTGCTTCCCCTCTCTGACGTTGCTGTTCTCCAACAGGTTATTTTTATAGAAATCTGGCTAGCAACCAGCAGTGACGGGGGGCTTGGGGGGGCTGAGCCAACGCCGGGGGAATCAGGTTTTACAAACCTGCAGAGAGAAAAGCAGCCGCTCTCTGCTGCCCTATTGGTGTAATGACACTGTGAAAACAAAGCACTGACTCAGACTTTCTCCAAACTGCAGAGGCAGCTCATTCACAGAGAGAAATCCTCTGAAAGTGTGGAAATATTCTGTCCATGCTCGCCGGACGCCCGCGTCCTCCAGCCTCCTACTCTAGTTACCTCTGCAGGGCGCGACAGCTGGAGTTACCTCTCACAGCTTCGCTTTACAGAATGTTTTACACAAAATTGGTTAGTCTGCCGATTATTTTCTGAATTAATCAGTTAGATTTTTAAAAAATTATGAAAAATGCTCATCGGTCCAAAGTAGAAAAACGAATTAAACTGACCCAGTTTCAGATTGTTGTCATTTTGAGAGAGAAAAGCAGCGACTCACCACGTCCGCTTAATAAAAGACTAAATTTATTAATAGTAATATTTCCGCCCTTTTGGCAAATAAAGTTGTTTCACTTTCTTGCTTAGATTTAGGTGAGTAGACTGATGTTTGGATATGTTTATTTCCCAAAATGTCAAAAGTTTGGCTTCAATCGATTATTAAGATTTCACATGAAACTTTGCTTCAGATTTTATCAGGTTCTGAATTATCTCGGTCAAATGGTAAAATAGATAGTTTCCATTTTCCCAAATCAAAATCCAAAGGTAGAAATAGATCAAAGGTACCTGGACAACTACATATCAACAGTACGCAACAACGAAAATTAAAGACACCTGTTCAACCGATGTGAAATCCTTTTCTTCCTTCGATTGTTTAACTATTTTTCAGGGTTGAGTGAATATCATGAAGTAAATTTGGTTACTCGTGTATTATTGGCTTATTTCTTGACGTGTTAAATCGTGTTGTCAGGTTTTGATGCTGTTGCTGCCGGCAGCTGATCACTGTACAGCTGCTGATTCACCTCACAAAACACTGGGATGCGCCTTCACTCTGTTTTACCTGTCAAATCCATTTTAATTATGTGACCAGTAGAACTTTAAACCTGGAGAACAGTGAGGACATGTTTTTCCTGTTGGTCCTTCGCCACAGGAGGAGATGGAGGAGCTGAAGAAGAGGGTGGCCGTCCTGGAGTGTCAGCTACGGAAGAGTGAAGCGGCCAAAAAGGGCTTTGAGATGTCGACGGGAAAACTGCTGAGTTTTGTTGAGGTAAACTCAGTATATCGGAGGAACTTTGATTCTGTAGGTTCCTTCTCGTCGACAAACCCCTTGAGCAGATCCAGACCAGTAAAGAACAGATTCTTCTAGCAAAAATATTCATATCAGTGAGTCACACTGTTGGTTTGAGTCTTTATAAGGAATTTGTTGACCACAAGAAAAATGCAAAATAACGAAATAATATTTTTTTCTCCTGCACACGTAGGAAAACATGTGCTGAAATATTAGTACCTGTTTTTCTTCTTCAAAAAAATGATAATACAGAAGACGTGAGCGTCAAACAACTGTTTACCTTCCGTTCAGAGACGCCTGCGACAGGATCCTAGTTTATGTAACGGTCCCTGCTGCAGATGGATCTCAGTCCAAAAACAATCCCAGGAAAACAGCAGAGAAACGAGGATATAAAGAGAAACTTCAGTCAGATTTTATTTGTTTCTTTTCTGTGTCTGTTTTAACAGAATGTCCAAGAGTTCCTGCTTGAAAGCCACGGACCAACCAAGAGCCACAGGTAGAGAGAGAGAGTGTGTGTGTGTGTGTGTGTCTGTGGAGATGTGTTTTAGTATATCTATGTAAATGTGTGTGTTTGATTGTGTTGCTTTCTGTGTATAGTATTGTGAGTGTGTGTTCATATGTGTGTTTTTACCTGGGATAAATTATTCTCTTCCATGTTGCGGCAGAATGTGACAAGTCACGGTTTGCCACCACACACCCCCTGCTTAGATATCCATTTATCCTTTAGTGCCCCCCCAGCACCACCACCTTCTACAGGGGGTTTGTTCTGAAGCTTCAGGTACCATCAGGCAGGATTTGAACCAGACCCTGTGAACCCACCACGCCACCGAGACCCCTCCCACACTGGGAGCTTGTCTCTGAGCTTGTTTCCGGTCTTTGGGTGCGGGTGTTCGCAGCACAGCAAGTTACCTGAGGATTAGACCCAAAACCTCAGACCCTCTGATTGGTCCTGATACTCCGGACCCCGGTCCACTGGGCCACATGTCCTTCCAAAGGGGGTCTCGTCTTTTCCTGTGGACAGCACCTGAAGGAGAAAGTCAGAGGCTCCAAGAAGCCAACACCTTTTGTGAAGAGTCACATAATGAGAGACCCTGTGGAGAGCAGAGCCCATTAGCCCAGGTTACACACACACACCCAGTGGTCCAGCTTGACCCACTTCAGCCCAGGTGGGACGGCGGTTGGCTGCTGTTAATGGCCGCCCGCGGTGTGCAGCAGGGAGGCGTCGTCGTTATGAAACACCTCGACCTGCACAAAGTGTGTGTGAGGTCAGCATGTGTATCCTTCATTGACGGGTTGTCTGTATGATCAACACAGACACCACAGAAGAAGAGGAAAAGGAAGTCAGTGTGTTCTGAGCGGTTTCTCCTTCCGCTTTACTGGAGACTCTGAACCTGACAGAACATCTTCAGTTCTCGCTGAGGAGAGCCTCTCCAACTGTTTCCTTTCCTTATGAGTCCTTTTTGTTTGCTTCCCTCGTTCCTTCTTTCCTTCCTTCCATATGTCTTTCTTTGGATTCCTTTTTTATTCTTTCATTTCTCCTCTTTCCTTTTATCATTCCTTCTCTGTTTCCTTTCAATTTTTACTCGTTCCTTTGTTTCTTTTTCTTCTTTCCTTCAGTTATTCCCTCACAATTCCCTCCTCTATCCCTCCTACAGTCCTGTCTTTCGTTCTTTCCCACCTTCCTTCCTTTTCTCCTTCATTCCCTCTCATGGGTTCCTTTTTCTTTGGATTCTTCAAAACCATTTTACCGATACTAATTGTTTAATTTTACCCCAGTAGTGTCTGTGGGGCTGGACCTTCCTATGTGATCTACTCGTACATGGAACAGAGCCTGAGCCCGTGATGTCTGCTCTCTGTTATCCTGCCATATCCAGTTCTCATCCTGCAGCTCGCAAACAGTAACACGCCGTTATCTTCACCTTCTGGCAGGTTGTGTAAGAACGATTCTGTAAATCGGGTCAATCGGTCATGTTATTAAGTCACCCAGCTGTGACACCTCCTGCCAGCCTTCCTTTTATTTCAGTTCAGGTCAGTGGGACACCTCATCTTGTCTTTCATAACCGGCCAGACCCCCCACGGTCTTGTTGTTTTCTTTCTTTTCACCCGTCCACGTGTATCTAGGCCACTCTGAGGCTGAAGTGGAGGATCGCCGGTCGATCGTTGAGGCGTCGTTCCTCTGTGTCACAAAAAAATGGCTCTTTGCCGCCGGTAATTACGTCTTTGGTGATTCTGAATATTACTCTCATTAAACCCTTTAATAACCCTGTAATAAAGAAGGAGGTTCAGTGAAAAGAACATTTCCCTCAGGAGAGGATGAGATAATTTCATTCTTCAAGTTTCATTCTCCCTGTCTGTGTTTAGGAACGACCCAAGTGTTTACTCCGGGGGGGGTTTAAGTGAAGACTCAGGTCTCTGAATAACTGCAACCATGGTGACGTGGTCGTTTCGGCAGCTTCACAGTGTTTTCAACTCCTTCGATTGTTCAAACCACTAAAGATGTGAGTTTGTTCATCAGGCTGAGGGGTTGTACCTGTAGCTACAATGATGAATTAATGTCCGAAGCTCCCGTTGGTTCAAACATACAACGCGACCGCATTTTTTTTGAGAGGCAAAAGGCCAACATAGAGTTTCAGATGTAAACGTTTCAAACCAGCGGTCACCCTGAGGAAGTAACAGAGTTGAGGGCTACATGTCCAAAAAGTGCAGTCGACTCTGGATCAAAAACAAACAAGGTATTTATGGGCCCCAGAAAATTAACACACAGATGTTCGTCATGCATCGTCTAAGAAACGAAAACAGAGAATGAATAAAAAAATGTCCCAGGGCCACAACCTCCGGCTAACACACATTTTGTCTGCACAGCTGCCAGAGGTTGTTTAACAATATAATATATGTGGCCCATGATAATCTGCCGTAAGGACGACCCGGTAGCTGACGAACCCCGGAGGCCCCGCCGGGGGGGCTGATTCGTGGTCTCCCCTGTGAGGCTCCACCTGCGGATGTTCGTAGTCACGCTGACTCGTCCCTCTCTCTGTCTGCAGCTCCGGAGACATTAAAGTCGGGGGGTCGTCTCAGGGCCTCCCGCCTCGCTACAAGAAGAGCCCCTGGACGGCGGCCACGCTGGCCCAGGAGGCCAAGGAGCTCACGAGGACTGTCAGAGCCATCCTGGAGGTCGAGTGTAAGTGAACTCGCACATGCAGGTCTGCTTGTCCTCCACCACCACTACCACCACCACCGCCTCCTCCTCCTCCTCCTCCTCCTCCTCCTCCTCCTCCTCCTCCTCTCTGCCTCTGTGCTGCCCTGCATGCGACTCCCGCTGGATGAAGCTAGAACCGACCCGAGCCGGCCGACCCACCGCTGTGAGTGACTGTGCTCCCCCGTTTCAGTGCTGACCTTCTAGAGGACCCAGCCGCTGGTGAGGCTCTGAGACGTCGGGGGGAAACCAATGGCCGACCATGAACCCGAGTGCTCTCTTCCCCGACAACTCCTCATCTCCTCAGTACCTGCTAGCAATGGACTCGTGTCTGAACTCTGCATGAAACACTGTTTTGTTTCTGTGAAGCAGCACATCTATCACTATGCATCTGCTGAATAGTCACTACACACTAAACTGTGGCTTTATTCCAGTGATTCAACCTGCATATGAAAAGGATATTCACGTTGTTATCAAAGTATGATTCGTAGTCACTGCTCAAGTTAAAAAGTCAGATTAGCTGAAAGCTGTTAGCATCTAAAACCTTTCTTCTTTTAATGGAAGCAGGTCACTTTTTCTGAAAACATCAGCCAGTTTATCTCGTGGAAACCTGCAGGACTTTTCCACAGGTTTATTCACTGGAAGGAGACGCCACAATGTTGACGGACAACACAGACGTTTTACAGTCTAGCCCATCGATCCTTTTACAGCTATGTGACGAGAGTAACGGCACCAGGAACCAACCGACTGAACCCTTTGGAGGTTTCGACAAAAAAGCTGAAATATTCTGAGACGACAAATTCAATGTCTCGTCTCTTAATTTAAAAAAAAACCTCATTCTCAACATATTATGAACTATATCTCAAATTACAACTCTTTTCTGAGAAGACTCATTCTTTCAGAAAACATTTTTTTTATACATTGTCTTTATTCTCAAAATATAACTTTTTTCTTAATCAACCCTGTTCTCTCATGACACTAAGACAGTTTTTCGTGAGCAGTCTCTAGATATCCTGCAAGGAGACACAGGAGATAGTTAGAGTTTAGGTCATGAATAATTATTGCTCTCTAGCATGTTAGCAGATATTCCGCCTCCTCTAGTAATTCGCCAACTCGTCCTCTGACTAGTCACCATGGCACCAAGCTTTTGGCACCGGATAATTCACAAAGGCAGGCTGATAAGATTAATTTAGCCTCTTTTTTCATGCGAGCAGGGCTTCAGGCTGCCATTCTCTGCTGAGGGGATTAATTATACGCACATCTCGTTAAGGTGTGAGGCTTTTTTAAAAGCAGCCTCAGTGGACTAGTATCAGACACCAGAATATATATACAGAATATATGTTTATGCAGACACCAACAGCCTGACAACAGGTGTGGTTAAACTACCTGCCCAGGGGGAAGAAGGTCCCAACGCAGTTAACAGTTCAGGCAGGTTCATGTCTAGAAATACAAAGGCAACACGTCACAATATCAACAATACATCATACTATCAACTGTACGACGGATTATCAGCAATATCAGATTATTAACTGTACATCAGAGTATCAACTATGTATCACAATATCAACCATATATATCGATTATCAATACATCAGAATATCTACTATGTATCACAATATTGACCCTATTTCAGATTATTAACAATATATCAGAATATCAACTATACTTGCTCAGTGCAAATCAGTTCACCGCTTTTAGCAAAATCCTGCTGACAAAGATTTAAACCAACGACCAGACTCTGGTGAAAACACGACCTCCTCGGTGGAGGAAACCGTACATGAGAGTATCAACGATACATAAAAGAACAAGTTAGAACAAAGGGAACCATAAAATGCTGCTAAAAAGTAGCTGAAAATGGAGTCAGATTGACCACAAGGAACCAAAAAAGTTGCATTGTGAATATGTTTCTTTTAGCTTGGATTCAGTTAGCAGACATTACATTGACACTTGAGCTAGTTGAACCTATTCTTCTACCCCAAGTGGCCAAAAAGAGTCAGTTAAATTCTTTTCTTGATCGATGCCAATCAGCTGAAGCACTGAAGGGTAAAAGCCACTAAACTGGCGCGAAAACACTCGTCACATCACAGGTAAAGCGAATGATGGACAAGACTCCCAAACGTTGGTGTAGTCCTTTAAATATTACCTACCTTTAAACTGTCTCTGTAGCATCAAATAATACTTACACCTAAGAAGCAATATGAAACACTGTAACACTTCAGCGTTGCCATTTGCCGTAGCAGACGCTCTCTTCTAGAGCGACTTGATCCGGTTAGAAGACACCTCACTGTAGCTTTCTGTCTCACGACTCGCAGTTACCTGATCAATGTGTAGCTTTGTGTTTGAGCGGCTGGATGCTCGTGTTTGTGCAGTAGCTTAGCCAGCAAAACAAAGCCTAGAAAACCACCAGACAGTACGGGGGGAGAAACCCTGAAAACCTCGCTCACCCGCAAACCCGGGGTCAGGAGGGATGAGGGCGGATGGTAGAGGGGCTGTGGCGTTTG
Source organism: Istiophorus platypterus (assembly GCA_016859345.1). NCBI lineage: Eukaryota > Metazoa > Chordata > Actinopteri > Istiophoriformes > Istiophoridae > Istiophorus > Istiophorus platypterus. Next base: position 19,975,941 of record CM029119.1, read on the forward strand.
AATGGAAACGCAGCCGTCGAGTTCTGATACCGGCGGCGGCGACAGGGCTTCCAGCCCCATTTGACGCTCTAGACGCTTCTATCATGTTTGGAGTTATTTGCTGTATATCCTCTGTCTTCTTTTGGAGTAAATATTCTGAGACAAACCGTCTACATATCATGAGTTTTTCTTTGTCAAGACGACCAGACTGAGTCAGATAGTTTTAGTGTCTGGATTATTTCGCACGCTGTCACAACTGGAAAATTATTCATTTTGGTTTGGAGGATGACTTCCATTTTGGTTTCCTGACCGAACGGGGCTCGTTTGAACCACAAAGACCAACAGTCTGTTCAGCCGACTCTCAGAGCTTGTGTCTTTGAAGGCACCAGCAAGAGGACTTGAGTTTTCTAAAGCGTAATCCCTTCCAGGGCTTCCTGTCAAACTCAGTATAAACCTGCTTAAAAACCTTCAGTGTG
>CM029119.1:20641395-20653895 GCA_016859345.1 Istiophorus platypterus
GAGTCTAAAAAAGCTGATAGGACAAAAAACTTGACTGAGTTAAACTAAGAGAGTTTTACAGGAGGTCACCACACATGGACACACACACATGGACAGACACACACACACACACACACACACACACACACACACACACACACAGTCAGGTCAACTTGTGTCAACAGAAAGAGGAAGTTTGTCACTTTGGCTTTCAGAAAGAAAAATAAAACAGATGCAGTGACACGAAGAGACACTGGACGAGTCCCATAGGAAACAACACTCTCTCGCTCTCTCGGGGTCATGTGATGTCATATTCAGACGTCCCACTGAGGGATGCGATATGTAAATCTGTTTCCACGGTGACACTGTCATAACCAACACACACCGAGTGTCGAAGCTGAGTGTGGATGTGTGTATGTGAAGACATGTAAACTAGAAAAGGAAGAAACAAACAAAAAAATGGATTTTTTTTTACAAAGCAGCAAAATACTGGAAAATGTGAAAAGAAATGATGAAAAAAACAAAAAACCTTCATAAACTACATTAAAGCTATAAACGCTCAAAAAATGTTACAACAACCAAGCAAATAATAACAAACCGACAAAACAGCCTATAAAATGCAAGAAAATGCTACGTAAACTATGATAAAGGTATGAAAAAAACACCTCTTTAAAACCAGCACATGCTGCAACAATCCCAAAAACTGCCAACAAAAAAAATCTAAAAACTAAAGAAAAGGCTGAGAAACATCATCTGTGGTGTCCGACACTTTGTTGGAGCTTCATTTTATAATAAATGATAAATAATAAACATTTGCCTACAAGATACCAACAACTAAAAGGAACATATAAAAATCTACAAAAATGATACCCAACTAAAAAAACCCATAAAAAACTACTACAACAAACAAAAACAGGGAACGAACTTAAACAAACCTAAATTAAAGACACAAAAAACCTTCAAAGGCCCAAGAAAAGTTTCATCAGTTCTCAGGGTTCTGGTCTTGGTTCCTGGCTGCATCTACTGCAGCCACTTCACCTTGAAAAGACATCAGAGAGGCCCTGGAACAATCTGGGGGATCCTGGAGAATCCTGGAAGTGTTGAGAGTGGGGGGACTGGGATCAGTTTGGGTCCAGGCTGTCAGAACAGAGAACAAAGGGCTTGATGAGGCTGGAGGTGATCCAGAGCCAGTTTATCAGAGAGGACAAAGGGGAGCTCTGGGACTCAGGGGCTGGAACGCACACACACACACACACACACACACACACACACACACACACACACACACACACACACACACACACTCATACAGACATATGTCATTGTTTAAAACCTGGTTGTTGTGTCCTCACACACTCATGAATTCAGATTCTTCTTCTGTGATTTTAAAGTAGAAGGTTTGAAAATTGGAGACGTTTTACCAAAATGAAGGTTTTTTTCAGTTTTTTTAATTATCAAAGTTATAATGAGATAAAATGGTGATATTCTACTGATTCTTTAATGTTAGGTTGAGGTTGAGGTTGTAAGTAATAATTGATTTTAGTGACGGTGTGCGTGTGTGTCTGCGTGTGTGTGTGTGTATGTGAACCTACTTGTGCTGAACCTTCTGGCTTGCTAGAGTTAATCTACATGTTCAGATGGATGATGGAGGGATGATGGAGATGTGGAGCCAACAGATCAGATTATAATCCTCCGAGGGAATTCTGCTGCAGGATCATCCTCAATGGGACGAGGAAGAGGAGGAGAGGAGGAGATGGAGGAGGCGGTAGGGTAGGAGGGGAGGAGAGGAGGAGGTGGAGGAGGAAATGAGGTTGAGTCTCAGTGTGTTTGTCAAGAATGTGTTGAATCTGCAGTTTGTTTATAATGAACTTAACCCAGAAGCAATTAACACTCACAACTGAAATGAAGAAAATGAAAAACCAGCTAGACGGTAATTTCTCCTTTAATTCGGTGTTTGTCTGACATGATGTGTGTGTGTGTGGGCGGTGTGTCTCCAGGGTAACATGCTCCTAATTAAATAGCGATGACTTTCCATAATTTTATGACAACTGGAGAAACACAAACACACACAGAATGAAAGGTTGAATAGCCAGAAGTTTCAGCGGAGGATAGATTATTGCTCCTCACACTCGGACTTCCTCCGCTTCACCTTCATCATTGCGTCCCGTTCATGTCAATTTTGGACAAGTCCTGAGATGTGGGGACGTAGTTTCATCAAAAGTGGATGGTATTTCAGGGTGGGGACATTTTTGAAACATATGGGGACATTTACTTGAAGCGATTCATGTCAAAATATTTATTGTTTTGTGTGAGTCTGTGTTTCCCTGAAACTCTGTGACAGAGAGGGGACACCAAGGACTCATTTAGAGGAAATACAGCAGTTTGAAATGAACCAGAAGTCTGATAAAAATGGATTCAGACCACATTGTGAACCGGATCACCTCCGGATGTGGTCTGTGCTCATGTTTTTACTGATCCAGATACAAGGTCAGGTTAGTGTCGGGTCCTAAAGAGCTTGTTCATCTTCACCCAACCCTCCATTGGTTAATAACTGCGCAGCCTGGGCTCAGGTGGGGAGGTGAAGGTGCACCGCCCAAATCTGATGATGAGCAGGTAAACAGCTGAGCTTGCTCTGCAGATCACAGGTCGACCGTTAATGAGAAAACGTTTGACTGAACTCAGAGTTTGGGTTCACGTCACCAGGAAGCTCGGTAGAGGATCTGCATCAGGTAAATGAATTCTATCGACTGCCGTTCATGAGCATCTGTGTCTGCTGTAAAACACCTGGCCGTGAGGTCACAGGTCACCTGATCATAAACAACTTCGCACTCATAAATTAACCGAAAGTTCCCTCCTGGCTAACAAGCCCACGCTGACTCTTCATTTGTTTAATCAGACTGCACAGAGGGAGTGTTTGACACAGCTGAACTCAGTGGCTCAATAATTAATTCACACAATGTAATATAATATAATAAGAACCCCCCCCACACACACACACACACACACTCTCTGTGTTTCAGATCGATTAAAACTGTTAAATACCAGAGGAGGTTTGGTGTGTGCTCACTACCTGGGTCACATTCAGACTCTCTGAGGTCAAAAAAGCTCTGGTTTAAAAGGAGAAGGTGACGAGAGCTAATTAATGACGCTCGAGAGGAAGAAGTCATTTAAAAAAGGCTGAAACCGCAAATTGAAGATTGTAACATCTTCTCCTCTTCTCTGGTTTTATCTCCTCCATCACCACCACTGCAGGAAGGATCTGTGGTCTGATGATATTTACATGTAGTTAAACACTAACTGATGCATCACAACTGCCCGTCTGATACTGGACTCATCGCTTTGTCTCCACCGATTCAATGGAGCTGAATTGTCTGTCATCATGTGAACCGTCTAACGTGGAACGAAGGGGATGTTTTGCCTGCATCCACAGTAAAATTATCAGTGGAAGCATCGACAAAAGTCTGGGAAACTGCTGGAGTCGACACCTGAACATCTACTGCTGCAAACAACTGTGTGGAGCCAGAGACAAATCCCATCTCACGTGAACTCATGTTATGTATGGGGTATTTCCTCCAATTCAGCAGCGCCAGTTGGGTCCAGTCGGGTCAGGTCTGTTAGATGTTCTTCGGTCCTTGGTTCTAGACCCTGTGCACAACTCTAGTTGGTGCCCAAGGCGCATTTACTGCGGAGAAGGTGGTGTAGCTCAACTGCGGTAGAGTCAGTGGCTGTGGCCATCAGGGGGCTGGATCTAATAACGATGGGCTGGATCAGCGGCTCCAACAGCCAATCAGATGCAAGCTGAGTGAGGCGCTTGGATGTGAATTAAGGATCTTCAGTTTTCTAGTTTTCATTTGTCTGATTCTCTGTCCACCATTTCATAGACAGAAAAACGTAAGATCTTTTTTTATCGGAAACACGACAAAAATACTGTTGTAGAAAATCTGAATTTGATTTTTCCTGATATTTTTTTACGGAGGAAATTTTAAAGGAAGCGATAAATGTTACACCATCAATGACATCGTTGAATTGAGTTGACAGAGTTTTCACGTTTCTTTCTGTGTTTTGTGGAAAAGACCAAACTGCACAGTTTGTGTCCAGGTGATAAATGGGAAGCTCAGAGTTCAGCCCTGGTTTCTGGTCTCTATGGAGCATGCCCAGATGGTCAGTCTGGCACACACACACACACACACACACACACACACACACACACACACACACACACACACACACACACACACACACACTTCTGTCCCACTGACCCCATTAACTCTCTCCTGCAGTGTGTTTCCACCTGAACGCTGCCCAACCTCGTTACATCTCCTTTTCAGATGTAACATCTGTTTGGGTCCAGGTTTTTCTTCAGGTCCAGAGACGCTGAGCAGCGTTTAGCATCCACTCCAAGGACTCTGAGGACTCCGAGTCCTCCTGGACCTCAGCCCGACATACCGTGGCGTCTTCACCGCCATCGGGTCATCACGGCTGTGTGGCTGCTGAACTTAAGGACCTCACGTGTTGCCATGGAGATGAGTTTAAATCTCTGAACGTGTCTGATGATGGTGAGTCATGCATGTGATGAGCAGGTCTGCTGCTGTATCAGCCACAGGGCTGAGGTAGTTCACGACCCTGCTTTCATCCACCTGTATCTTTCAGGCCTCCAGCCGTGCTCCAACAGCACATGGTTAAAAAAAAACTTGTTAAACGCCTCTGCCAGTTTGTTGTTGGACATTTGAAGATGCTCCACATTTCTCCTCTGACTCTCCAGTTCACCTCTGGATGGAAGTATATGATTTGTGGTTTTGTGTTGGATGAATAAAACCAACTTGACCTGACCAGTACGGGGGGAAGAAAGGAAATGACATTAGTCAACTCCGGACTTAGATGTAACTATAAAGAAAGGTTTTGTGACCTCTGATCTCTGATCCTGTAAGAGAAAAACCATTCAGGCTGAAGCTTCACTCAGAGATAAACATTGGTGTGTTTTGCACTCTGTAGATGAGCATGTATCTGTCTCTCTGTCTGTCCACCGGTTACATCTCAAATCACTTACTGCCAAACACGACACCTCCACCCCCCGCCCCCTGTCCCTGTCCCCTCTGCCCCTGCCCCCCGTCCCCGCCCCGTCCCCCTGCCTCCGCCCCCATCCCCCCATCCCCCGACCCATCGTATGTCCATCAGACCTGGTCCACTTCATCGGCTCTGAGCTGTGACTGAAACATGGAAACTCCATTAGACCGACAGCAGCAGGACGCTAACATTAGCTGCTAACTCTTCTGTCTGTCTGTTTGATGCAGGGATCCTCTGGAGACTGAGCAGGGACCATCAGTCCTCTCCTCTCTCCTCCTCCTCTTTAACAACACAGAGGTTGCCCCCCCACCACCCCCTTTAAGGTGGGTGATATTAAACCAGTTAAGTCAGTGCTTCTGTCAGGAGAGAGATTAAAGAGAGAGAGAGATGAAGAGGAGGAGAGGTGAAGTCTGTCCTCAGATCAGAGTCTGGAGGATTTCAGTGTGTGAAGGTTTAATCAGGAGCTCGTTAGTGACACTTGACGTCTTTAACAAGGTTTTCCAGCGGCTCAGCAGCTTCCTGTTCCTCCCACACACAGACTAGGACTTCATTAAGAACTGAAACAGTCATGTGACCCCTGAAAACACAGCCACCACGCCTGGACCAGTAAATCAACAAAGACTTAACCAGGCCAGAACAAGTCCAATCCAGGCCTGAGTCTCACCCAAACTGGGCTTGAACCGGGCCTGAACTGGGCCTGTGGTCCAGACTAGCCTGTGACACATTTAATTAACATCAGATTGTAATAATCAGCAACTTGTGCACAAAAAACAAACTCATGCTGGTAATAATAATAATAATGATGATGATGATGATGATAATTATGATAATAATAATAAAAATAATAATGATTACTGTTAACACATTTATGCTGAAATCAAAGTTTACACGGACTCACTGGACTGAACCAAAACCACATGACTTATATTTTATAAAACGAATCTGTGCAGAAATTTGACTGATTGATTTATATATCATTGAACCTGCTTCTCTCTCATTATAACCTTGGCTGCTTTGCCGGGTTAAACCAGCACCCCCTGTCATGTCTAATTTCGAGTTCAATAACTTTCCCTCCCATTAGTTTGAATGGCGGCTGTGTTAATGGTTACCATGGTAACCTTCATTATTGAAAAGCAGTGTGTTGGATTTCATTTCTGATAACATTAAATCCACTAATAATAATAATAATGATGATGGTAAATGTTTAAATTTTAACACAGAGGAGCTCGTCATTAACTCACCTTCACTCCTCTTTTTATCTTTTATTCATCTCTCGCTCTTTCATCTGTTGCAGGTTTTTATTATAACGATCACTGGTTCACACGGAAGCTTTTCTCTGTTCTCTCTGATAATGGAGATAAAACAGGAAACTTCCTCCTCGTCTGCAGACGCCAAGTTGATCTTATTATCAACATTAGATTCACCTTAACAAGGTTTCATTTATAGATATTATTTAAGTTTGGACAGGTTTTATGTTCATGTGCATTATTTTAGGTTTATTTCATTTTACATATTTAATCATTTGAGACCTTTACATGCTGCACAGCGACACTTTGTCCTTTTCTGTTACTAGTTGACAGGTTCAAAGCGCGGCGACCACTTTAACTCCCTCAAGGATAATTTGAGTGCCCTCAAGGACTCATGGAACATTTTAAGGAGTCCTGGAACCTCTGGGACTCCTTCCATTTAAGCTTTCTCAAGGATGTCTTGAACCCAATCAGTGTCCATTATAGACCCTCAGAACCCCTCAGAATAACCTTAAGTGCTGTTTGGACCTTCTCAAAACCCCCTAGAATCTTTTCAAGGCACAACTTACAACTCCTCAATGACTAAAACCTCTTCAAGGCCATATGGAGCCTCCTCAAATGCAGTTTAAACAAGAACCTCTGGTACCTTCTCACGGATCCCTGGGTTCCCACTCTGCTCTCTGGTGTCACAGGTCAACATTTATAATCAGAGCTCAAGGTGTACTGACCTGCATGTTAGCATGGTGACAGACTGATGTTTCGGTTAAATGAAAGGTTAACTAACCAAACAACTGAATAACAGGTTAAAGCAACTACACACACACTCAGAGGTAGTCCCCCCACCCATAAACACACATACACACACACACACACACACACACACACACACACACACACACACACACTAATGTGCTGTAGTTTCAGAAGGTGTGGTCAATACAGAGAGAGAGAAACTGTGTTTTATTGGCTGAACTCCATCTGTCTGTCTGTCTTAACGAGCTCTCATTATTAGCTCGTTAGCTCGTTAAGGAGGGAGGGATCATTAACGAGACAAACTGACCAGCCTCCGGACACACCCTGCACATGCTCACATACACACACACACACACACACACACACACACACACACACACACACACATACACAGAGTAGCTGTGTGATGACCACCTCACATTAAAACTTTAATTTTTTCTTTTTATGGGTCTCGTTAATGTTTTTTTTTTGGGCAATGTTAATGCCCTGCCACACACACAGTCACCCCCCCCCCCCCACACACACACACACACAGGTGTAAAGTGCTTTTATCCCTGTCATTAGCTTTTACTCAGTAGCAGCAGTTGACCTTTCAGACCAACTGACAGGTTTGAGGTGACAGACGGTTTCTGATTAGAAGCACAGACAGAACAGGGTCTGACTCAACAGCCACTGGATCTCACCTTGTTATCAGACACGGCTCCCAGGTATTGGTAGATCAGGACTAGTCAGGGTCGGTACTGTCCGGCCTGATGTCGTCTGTACAGTGATGTCGGTTAGCTCCACTTGGGCCCGGGACAGATTTTTAACAGAGGCCCTGCAGAGTGAGGACGTTGGGGTTGGGATATGTGGTGTGTTCCAGCTGGAGAAGCTCTGAGATGAAAGTGTCGTGTTTTTGGAGTTTGATCCAGACCAGTAACTGGAGGTCAGGATCCCCCACGTCTACTGCATCAGGTCGGACCATTCTTAAAACCTGAATGTTGTAAACTACAACTGTGTTTATCAGCAGGTCAACACAGTGAGACAGTACGGGACAATGTGAAATATCATAGGAAAATACCCCCATTATACACATACACATACACACAGATCAGAGTCAACATTAGAGGGAATATATGATATTTCCCAGAATGCTTCAGGGCGCTCTTGTCCTCTAAACTCTGAGCTCTCTGATAGATCTGAACTACTTCCAATCATCAATCACCACACACACATACACACACACACACACACACACACACACACACACACACATGATGACCAGTGTGATTGAAGCAGTTCTCTGTCCCACAGAGAAAAGTCTTAAAGGGGAATTTCTCTTTTTTCGTCATTAAACAAAGTCAGAAACTAGAGACTGAGAGCAAACTTAACAGGAGAAATCTGTAAATGTGAATCATCGAGACAAAAATATAGAACAGAACAGTGGCTGAATCTTTGGTCAGCCACTGAAACTGATCTGAGCCTTCATCACGTCCAGACTCTACAACCACAGCAGTTTGGGAAGTTCTTCATAACCTGCTGTAAAGGTGACCTGACATCCTGGGCGTCACCTGGACGTTACCTGGATGTTACCTAGACATTTATTCCAAGTGTCACCTGGACATCACCTAGACATCACCTGGACGTTACCTGGATGTTACCTGGACGTTTTCTCTGGACCCCCATTGTTGATGTTGGTTCCATGACCAGCGTTTTTAGATATTTTTAGGTTTAAGTTTACAGGTTGACAGCTTCTACATCCTCCACATCCAGATTAGCCTGGATTAGTTGCCTTAGTCACCAAACCTTTACCAAGGTCTTCAACAGGTGAACACAGGCTCAAATTAGCTAATGCTAATGAACTAATTAGCTAAGTCTAAGTAAAAAAAAACCCATTACAAATATGTTGGCCATAGTATTGATGCTGCCTCGTACATCTTTGTGTTCACATACAGATTTACAGCTTTACATGACCCATAATATGGTTCCGACCATCACAACTCAATGTTGTGACAGTTTATTTCTTTTAAAACAGTCCAGTCTGTCCTGGTCCAACTCAGATGTCTGAGAAACATTTTATCAATGAATCAGAGATGATTCAAAGTCTTCCTGATGATAAATCTGTCCTCACATACACAACAAACTCAGACTGACATGCAATTATATCAGTGGACAAACAGGAAACGATGACCATCAGCCCTACGGCTGCTAGAGCAGGTTGAAATCTTAACACTTTCATTCCATTCGATACACTTTGAGCGAAGACACTAAGATGAGAACAACAACAACGTCACACCTGCTGTGTCTCTGTCGTCTGTTTGCAATGGGTGCAGCTCTGAGCTCTTGTGGTGAGTTCGGGGTCTTCTCACAGGGTGGGATGATTCTGCGCTCAAATGGAACATCAGCGAGACAAACTACAAAGACATGACTCCTCAATAAACCCTTCATATCCATTACGAACCCTGATAAATCTCACATCACTGATGCTATGACATACAAGTGGCTGACATGTGTAAATAAAACATGAAAACACTCAAACGTGAGGTAGCGACTGCCCAGATGTTTCTTCTATGTGCACACAACCTAAAGATCTTCTCGTTTCTGATAAGTGCTGAGCTCACAGATAAACACTGTATTTCCTGTGAATACTTGAACACCTGTGAATACACATTAAATGCTTTTAATGTGAGGCTGCAGCAGCAGGAAACGTTGGGTTTGCATTAGCGCTTACAGTACAGTAATACCACAGGCCCAGTTACTGTCATTTAACCTCATTCAGAAAGTGACTAACAGCCATTAATTCACAGGAAAATCTTGGAGACTGGGACTCCAACAGAACATCAAATTTAAAGTGTTTGAACTGAATTGTGAAGTTTTTCATTTAAAAGAAGTCGATTATACTGCTTATCAGTGTTATTGATCAGTTTTATCAAAGTTCATTACTTCATTTCACTGTGATGGGCTGACGTGGTGCTGGTGCCCCCTCTGAGAGGCCCCAACCATCGACATGCAGCTCTAAAGTTGTGCCCCCCCCCACACACACATCAACACTACAGCCTCTCAGCTTGAACCAGTTCGCTCTGACACATGATGTTAACATGAAACATTCAGGTCCAGACTGAGCTCTGATTCTGGTCTTCGTTAAAATAAAACGGCTCTGCGTGAACGCTGACTCTGTCTCTGTTATTCTGTCCAACCCTGAGGATAAAGAGGAATATTATGATGTGTCAGAAATGCTGAAACTCAGAAACCTGATGAGTGTGTGTGTCCCCTGGCGATGGCAGCTAATCTTCTCTGATGACCGCTGGGAACGACATGATCGTCACATCATCTAACGACAGGCGCGCACACACAGACACACAGAGACACACACAAACACACTCTTCAGTAATTAGTAGTCCTGTGTTCTTGCTGCCAAGCTGTTACTGTGGGCTCTCAGCTGCCAGTCACAGCGATTCCCTCTGTAATTCAGCAGCCAATCAGCTGCAGAGAGCCCTGCAGCTACAAACAGACAGAGAGAGAGAGATGAAGAGAAAGGAGGAAGGGAGGAGAGAGGAGAGGGAGTCAATTAAAGAGATGAAGAGAGAGAGATAGACAGAGAGAGAGAGACAGAAAGACAGAAAGACAGACAGACAGACAGAGAGAGAGAGATTCTCTGCTTGAGTAAAAAGACCAAACTTGTGTTGGGATCCACTCGTCCTCGCGGTCCGGTTCTCACTGTAGAACCAATGACCAGCAGCGTGAGCTGGAGCGCGCGCATCCAGGAAACAAACAACACACACTACTATACAAATAACTGGCTGGAGCTCGGAGGCCTCGGCCGAGGCTCCCTCCTTTACTACTGCTACTGCTACTAATACTGACACTACTACTACTGTTAATATTACTACTATTATTACTACTATCACTACTATCTACTACTGTTACTACTAATACTAGTACTACTGTTACTATTACTACTACTACTACTGCTACTAGTTTAACTACTACTACTACTACAACTACTACTGTTAATATTACTACTGTTAATATTACTACTATTATTGCTACTATCACTATTGCTACTACTGTTACTACTAATACTAGTACTACTGTTACTATTACTACTACTACTACTACTACTGCTACCCAGTGCTCAGTTTGTATTAATTAAAGAGGCGGGGGACTCGTTAAGGCCCTAACGAGTGACTAACAGCCCAGAGATCGTTTACACACTCAAAATAAACAATTAAACAATTAGAGTAAAACCTGTTCTTGTAAACACACTCAGCAGCTCGTTAGGACACTTTGATGCTAACGAGATATTTGTACTGTCTGTCTCACTGAGTAATTAAATCCTTAGTGTTACATTCAGCCTCTTAGACTCAAGGCCAGCTCCTTGTTAAGGCCCTCTGAGCTAAAGAGCCCACACTGTAAACTAATTAAATGTGTATTCCACACCGCTGACGAGCTAGCAAACATAAACACTGTTACGCAGCATGTTTTTGGTTTAACATCGTCACCTCTGACTAGAATACAGACCAGAGAGGAAGAAGAGTGAGCTAAGCACAGGAGTCGCCACAAGGTCAGCGAGAAAGGCTACGGTCCCCAGACATGACAAAAACCAACCACACACACACACACACTCACACTCACACACACACACACACACACACACACGCACACACCCAGACACACAGTTCCTCATTTGACTGATCTGAAAAAAACTTGTATATTCATATTAGAGGCTTTAATCCTCCCAGACCTCTCACCTCTCACCTCTGACCTGTTAAATGTCAGGGAGGCTGAAGCTGATCTGGATCCAGCTGTGGGGAATGAAAGAGGAGTCATGTGACCTACAAAGACGTTGCGTCGGTGGGACGTTGGACTTGTTGTAGCTTTGAACACAGTCAGAGTCCCGATGCTCAGAAATGTCAGTGCACATCTGGCTGAGGCTGCAGGACGAGGTTTAGTCAGAAAATCAAACGAGATGACGGAAGAAGATCTGGTCTGAGGTCACCCAGGAAAATCTGACACTGCAGCATCATGTGAGGGCGTCAGGACCCGGTTTGGATGCAGACCCTGAACGATTCAGCCCGAGTTCAGCCAGCAATCGCTCGTCTCTCAATGAATTCAGACACAAACAGAATCTCTGTTTCATCCAGTTGTTGATTCATGAAGCCTGATTTATCACCCCATCGATCAAAGATTCGACTGCTGGGCAGAAATTGTCGTCAGTTCTCTACAGTTTGAGCTGCTCTGAGATCAGACTTCCAACATGGTTGCTGATATAATATTACATTGAGGCTGTGTTGCTACATTTGAATAAATCTCACAGTAAGTAAATGTCACTGAACACACTGATCAGAGGTCTAGTGATGCTGCTTCAGTCCAAGCTCCACGTCGGATGTGAGTTACAGTCAGACTCCGACCGTCGGACTCATGTACTCCGTCACCAGGGGAAAAAGATCCTTACATAAAGAAAACATAAATCTGCAA
>CM029119.1:20656395-20738895 GCA_016859345.1 Istiophorus platypterus
TATGTATTAAACAGCAGAGGTCAAGATGTTAAACAGGCAGCAGAGGCTGGGGGGGGGCACTGAGATGTTACCAGTGTGTCCTGTCTGTGCTTTGAGCGTGTAAGTGTTTTATTATGCCATGTTCTATTATAATTATTATTATTGTAGTTGTTGTTGTTGCTGTGTTGTTTTTGTTGTTGTTGTTGTTTTTGTTGATATACAGGTAATTTAAACTACTTTATTTAATTAACCAACAAACTGTAAAACATCATGTTTAATAGGCTCTTTTTCATCATATCTATTAGTTATAGATGTGTAGTGCAGTAAATATAAAATACTCGTTCTATAGTAGAATATAGCCTTTGTTTCAGATTTCATATTTTAACATGAATATATTAGTATAGAAATCTTTTCTATGTTATATCATTTCTGATATTTTTTGTAAAAAGTAGAGTGGAAAGTTTCAGAGAGGTAAAAGGAAGTTACCGATTGAAATTATTTATTCACGTTGGCTATTTGTATGCTGTTGTTTTATATATTTAGATTAGAGTTTTTAGTTTTAGCTCAAGTTTGTTTTTTATTACTTTATTTTCCTCCGTGTTTCCTGGCTGTGTCTTTAGCACATAAAGTCTGTGTTTTTCAACTGGTGCTTCAGAGTGGGCACTTTACTGCTTTCTACTACCTGGAACTGATACACAGTCAGATGTCAGTCAAACACTGCTGCACATTTCACCTTTTCCATTTCATGTTAAATGATTTGTTGAGCTTTATTCAGGTCAGATCCGATTCATGAAGAATCCTCATTCAGATTAGTTTTTTACTTTATAAATAGCACTAAACTCTGTAGGATTTTCTTGGAAATATCCTGATATTTACAACTAAATACCAACTAATGTTTTTGAATTTATGTGGAAAATTTCCTTGGAATTAGCAGGAAAATACAGAATCTGTAAAATATATTGTCATGTTGTTCACCTTCTAGTTTTCAGGGGTGTTTCTTATTTTTGTTTTGACAACTAAAACACATAATGATCAGAGGTCTGAAGCTCGACACCTGAAACACACACACATGCACACACACACACACACACACACACACACACACACACACACACACACACACACACACACACACACACACACAGAGCAGGGGGTTATGGGTTGGACAGCATTCAGCCTGCAGCTAAACAGAGATGAGAGGTTTCCTGTTTCAACCCATTCTGACACACATAAATAAACCATTACGCACACACACACACACACACACACACACACACACACACACACACACACACACACACACACACACATACACACACCAACACTTACAAAGCATAATAATAACACCATGAATGCACACACTCAGCATGTTTATGTGATTGGACAGATGAATGTGTTGTATAAAAAAGACAAATTCTCTGCAACACACTGAACTAAATAAATTTAAACTGGTATCTCTGTGTGTCTGTGTTTGAGTGTAATGTATTATGCTAATTGAGCAGCTTTTTTTGGTTATTTAAATGTGAACAAATGGACTCAGATTCATTAAGACAGAGATAGGAAATCCTCGTTAAACTTTGATGCTAATGGTGAATTTTTCAGCAGCAAGGAGCCAAAAGACATGCACGTGAGAGCGCACAGTGTGTGCACGTGCGTGTGTGTATGCGTGTGTGTGTGTGCATGAATTATCCAGCCGTGACATGAAATATTAAAGCAGACCTCTGCTCTGATCTGCATCACTGGTTCATCTGCTTGAACAGAGGAGTCACATCCAGACACAGTCACACATCCTGCTGCTGCAGATCATACTAATACACATCATGTGTTTTTATGTACAAATGTCTGACGGACAGACCTGATACTCGGGACCCTGTTAGATTCAGTTCAATTCAGTTTTATTTATTCATTTAGCACCAAATCATAGCACAGATTAAATCAAGGCACTTTACATAGTCAGGTCAAGACCTGACAATGTTATAGAAAGAAACCCAAACAGAGACTGAACCTGATGACAGTGGGAAGGAAAAACTCCCATTAACAGAGACAGACTCAGGGAGGGGTAATAGCAGTCTGCCTCAACCAGCTGGGCTGAGCGGCCCTAACCATAAGATATATCAAAGAGGAAGGATTTAAGCCTCCTCTTAAACGTGGAGAGGGTGTCTTCCTCCCAGACCCAAACTGGAAGATGGTTCCACAGTAGAGGAGCCTAAGAACTGAAGGTTCTGCCTCCTGTTCTACTTTTAGAGACTCTAGGAACCACAAGTAGGCCTGTGTTCTGGGAGCAAAGTGTTCTATTGATTGATAATAAGGTACTATGAGCTCTTTGAGACAGGATGGTGCCTGTTCATTAGGGACTTTGTAGGTGAGGAGGAGGATTTTAAGTTGTATTCTGGATTTCACAGGGAGCCAAAGCAGAGAAGCTAACACAGGAGATATATGATCTGTTTTTCTAGTTTCTTTCACCACTCGTGCAGCAGCATTCTGAATCAGCTGGAGACTATTTAAAGTTTATTGGGACAGCCTTGGGAGTTGCAATTAATCCAGCCTAGAAGCAACAAATGCATGTTCTAGTTTTTCAGCATCATTTTGAGACAAGATGTTTCTAATTTTAACAGCATTGTCCAGGTGGAAGAAGGCTAACCTAGTCACGGGTTTAAGGTGTGAGGTAAAGGACATGTCCTGGTCAAAAATAACCCCAAGGTTCATTCATATAGAACAGGAGAACAAGGTAATGCCACCCAGAGTAACTGTATTATCAGATCAGTGTTTAGGTTCAAATACAATAACTTCAGTTTTGTCTGAATTTAGAAGTAAATAATTACAGCTCATCCGGGTCTTTGTGGCTTAGAAGACATGTCTGAAGTTTGATTTATTTCATCTGACTTCAAAAAAAAATACAACTGGGTGTCATCTGCATAGTAGTGGAAATGTATTTGGTGCATCCAGATAATATTGCCTAAAAAAGCATATATAGAGTGGGAAGTATTAGTCCCAGCACAGAACACTGTGGAACTCCATGACTATATTTTTGTGCGCATGAAAGAGTTATTTGTTATTAACATGAACAAACTGGAATTAATCCAATAAATAGGACTAAAATCAGCCTAGTGTGGTTCCTTAATTCCCAAAGACAAGTTCTAGCCTTTGTAATAAAATCTTGTGATGGATGGGGTCCATTTTTGGTTTGGGACAGCTTTTTCAAGGATTTGTAGAAATTAAGAGGAGGTTTACTGTAGGTCTGTGGTTGGCTAAAACAACCATAGGCAAGACCTCTAATTTCTGTAACCTTAAAATCTGTGGTACTTAGCCTATTAATAAAGATAAATGGATTAGATGTAATAATTAAGTGTTAATTAAAGGTAAACCTCCCTTAAACAGCTTCGTTGGAATAGGGTCTAAAAGACAAGTTGACATGATTCATATGAGCCTTTTAATGTGATACTAACATTTATAATCCTCCTCTTTGAATAAAATCTAGTTACTAGATCTTGTGATATCTGATATTATGATCCTTTTACAAATGATCCTGTTACCTATGTTTTTTTTTTCCCTTTTTACTCAATCTTGTTTCATAAAATCTGAATCAGAAAACTAATCTCCGCAAGGAAATCCCTTTGTTGCAATTGCTCAATACACAGTTAGCAAATTGGAAGTAAATTAAGTAAAGACGAATAGAAATAGTAATATAAATAAATACACACTGAGTGAATAGAAAAATGTACAAATATTAAAAAGCAGAAAGAAAGGCAGCATAGCTGAATGAAAGCAGTAATTCCATGGTGGAAAAAAGCAGCTTAGAAGTCTCTCTACTAGCATGTTTTGAGACAGAACAGCTTGAATAAGTTAATAAATTGATAAAAAATTTCAAAAAGTTTCCCTTTTAATAATTAAACAATTATCTCTTTTCTAATGATCTTGTTACTAAAAATCCTGTAACATGTTTTGATACACTGTCACAACCCTAAGTCATTATTGTTTATATATGGTGTTCCCCAGGGCTCAGGTCATGATCCTCCAAACCTCTGTATGTTTATGCTGCCACTTATTCACATAAAGCCTCATTAAAAGTGTCTCAAAGTGTCCCTGTCCATGGTCCTGAAGTCCTACAGGTACAACCACATTTTCTCTCTACATTTGTTACTATCATCATTATAATATCAATTTCATATAAAATATAAAATACAAATATGAATAAAATATTAAGTCTGTGAAGTTTGCTGCAGGTTTTCACTGCAGTTTCAAAATTAGCTGCAGCCTTTCAGCAACTTGCCGTCTTGATCGCCATCTCATACACACACACACACACACACACACACACACACACACACACACACACACACACACACACACACACACACATACTCCAGCCAAACACAGTCCATCACATCACACTAATAGACTGCCAACTGGTCAACACACACACACACACACACACACACACACACATACACACACACACACATACACACACACACACACACACACACACAGACACTAACTCACACACACTCAGAGGGCGGTGACCTGCTATTACTGAGCTTTTCTGCTTCACTGCAGCCTGGTAATGATGGTCAGCTGTGTGTGTGTGTGTGTGTATGTGTGTGTGTGTTTGTGTATGTGTGTGTGCATGTCTGTGTGTGTCCGGAAAGTAGTAATGCGTCGGTTGAGTAACTGAGTGATTGACAGCTACCCGGAGAGGGGGGGGGGGTGACAGACAGTGTGAGAGGAGGAATAGAAATGGAGAAATGGAAAAAACAGGAGTGTGAGTGTGTTGACCCGTCTCTTTCCTTGTCCAACCTCAGACCGACACCCATAAAATGGCTGCCACACACACACACACACACACACAAACACACACACACACACACAGCAGGGTTTTAATTAGTGATATAGTTTTAGTTGAGTGATCAGCTTGTAAAGCTAACAATGTTTGCTGCCCTCCGCAAAAACACAAAAGCCAATTTAATTCAAAACACAAACACATACACTCACACACGCACACACACACACACACACATACACACACACACACACACACACACAGAAACGCACACACATGCACAGCTGGGAAATTAACCCAGGTTAAATCAATTTCATTTTGTGCTTATGGGATGAAACGTGAGTCTGAGTGTCAACAAACAGCAGCGGTGTTACACATGTTCATTAAAACTCCATTTTCTGCTGCAGCTTTTATTGACCTGACTGTTATTAATTCTGTCTGATTAGGTTTAATATGGAGACCAGGGGTTTAGTCTGCAGAGCTGCGGGACTCAAACTCTGTACACTTTACAACAACCAGAACATCAGAGTAAAGTCCTGCCAGCTCATCAACTGTCTGATAATAGCAAATAACTCACTATAAACAACTGGTGAAGTTCGATTCAAAGGGTCCAGACTGAATCGGATCTGGACTCAGACATGAAGACACATGCTGATCTGATTCAGAGTGACTCCACTTCCTGAGGATCTTGTGATCTCTGATGATTGAGCAAGACCCTGAACTAAATGCTTAACAATTAATTTCTTTATTTGACAATTTATGGTTCTTATTTTTTTAAAAAGTGCACAGATTATTTCATATTTAGACTCCAAAATAAAAGTAAGTGATTCATCGTCTTCATCGTAACCTCTCTCTCTCCTGTGTTCTCTGTCTTCTTTCTTCGGTTTGTCTCCAACTTTTCTTTTTCGTCTCTCTTTTCTCATCTGTCTCTCTCTCTCTCTCTCTCTCTTTTTCTTTCTCTCTCCTGCTCTCCGGCGGTGTCTCTCGTCCATCTCCATCACTCCATATTAGCTAGCTCTCTCCTCTATTACCTCCCTCTCTCGTCCATTAGTAACACCTGAATCCTTCTATTAGATTGAGGAAGCTGGCCTCATAAATTCGCCGGCGTCTCTGTGCCGCCGAGCGACGGCTCACTGTTTTTGATAATGAAAGGATCCGGCTTAAATTCACATTACCTTTGTAATGTACTTCATGCTTGATCATATCAGGCTCTTTGATTTTATTAACGTCTCTGAATGGATTCTGCCTCGCTCCCCGTCCATCTCCGTCTGTCTGCCCCCAAACGTTTTCTCCAATGACAGATTCGTCCTCCGAGGCGCCGCTGAAGGTCGAGGTCGACCACCGACTGCTCACACTGCTGACTGCTGATGGCCTGCAGGAAGGCATGATGGGAAACTCTCAGGGAGGATCTAAGGACAGAGAAGACCAAAAATTATAAGTCAGTTTTTCCCGAGAAGGATGGATAAAACAGTTTCTTCTGATCAAAAATCAGATGTAACTGACAAATTTGAGCTCTAGCTCCTGAACCTTCAGACCTGGACCTGGTTGAAGAAAAAAAAAGTCAACCCATGTATCCTTGTCAAGGGTTCTCACCTTTGTTGACACGAGGTGTGAGCTCACCAGTGTTTCACAACAAAAAAGCAGAGAAGACATTATAAATAAATATAACTTTACTCAGCTTCTCCAACAACCCTCTCCATCAGCTGAACCTGGACCCTGGAGCAGGACCTGGACCTGGACCCTGCCTTTAGAAGTTTTACCCCCGAAAACTTTGTGTCTTTTTTACCTATACAATCAACTTCTGCCCCTCCAGATTTGTGATGGTGATTGTGACTGTGAAAAGTGTAAGAAGTCAAGGAGAGAGAAGCTGAAGATTCACTGAATGTCACTTCTCAGCAGCTCGAGACATTTCACAATGTGGCAACAAAAAAATAAAACCAACTTTGTTTCTTTTCCAGGAAGCACTAACAGGAAGTCTTGGGGGTAGTTTTATGTTACAAAGCTGACATCAGAGCTCAGGTGTGTTCAGGTGCTGAACTCTGCCCTTTCCACAGCTTGGCACAAAATTAGGCACATCTGAATGAAAAATTAAGGGGATCCATGAGGAGTAACATGTTTTATGAGGCACCAACCCCCCAACATCCGTGTGTGTGTGTGTGTGTGTGTGGGGGGGGGGGATTGATCCTCCTCCTCCTAAAACTGTTCATGTCTTTTTGTTTTCACAAGAACAAAGCAAATAAGAAAATCAGAGTCGTATCTGCATTTACTCTTAATCAATGAATAAAGAGCTGCAATACAAACACACATACTTGCACAAACACACACACACACACACACACACTCACAGAGTCATTTAACCCGGCTCGACCTTTCTCTGCTGCTCTGCTGGTTTCCAACACACAACCTGTCAAACTGTCACTGTGTATGTGTGTGTGTGTGTGTGTGTGTGTGTGTCTTTCTGTGTTTGTGCAAGTATGTGTGTGTGTGTGTGTGAGTGTGTGCAGTATATTTTATTAGTTTCTGTAGGTTCACAAAGTTAGCAGACCGATACATGTGGTTGTGTGTTTCCTTGTACCAGAAATAAAAGTTAGAAAAGCACTTAAATGTCCATTCAGGGCTTTAAACTTTAACTGACGCCCCACCCCCAGTTTCGACACTCAGGTGTTTTGACTGACAAGTCAGTCACAGGTGTGTTTACATCAGTGAAACATACTTCTATAAACAAATTAGGCAAATGAAATGTCACTGAAAATTTCCAGTAGGTAGTTTTATTTAGGCCCTGAAAAAAGCCATAACTGTTGAAATTTCCTTTATGACCTAAGACTTGACTGACTGAGCCTTTAATATGTGACTTATATACTCTGTCGCTACTGGAAAGTAACTAAGTACATTTAGTCACACAAGTTTATTGCACAAAGATAACAGGACCAGAGAGAAGACGGAGGCCTGTCTGGCTCGGTTTGCTCGGCAGAACCTTGGACCAGCAGACGGTACCAGAACGTTATCACTTTCCTGATGGGAACAAGAACGGGGTGATGGGGCGACGGTAAGACATTAGGCAGAACGTTGAAATAATGAAAAGGTTCTAGCAATTACTGACAGGCTTCTAGGAGTGACTGATGAGGTTCTGCAGTTCACTGAGGTGGTTCTAGAAGTCCTTTAGGAGGTCCTGAGATCATTTAGGAGGTTCTAGGAGTCATTGAAAGTGTCCAGTGGCTTCTTCAGTATAACTGGGGCCTTGAGGAGGTTTTAGAGGTTCTTGAGGATTCTCTATGACTCTTCAGTGCAGAGATAAAGTACAATGAGAAGTTTTATCTAAAAGTTGTTGGACTGTTCTTCAGGTAAAGCCGCCCTTTTATTTTGACTGCAGGTTTATTGTTTCTGCTGCTGATACTTTACTCACCTGAGTAAAGGGTTTGAGTTCTTCCTCCACCTTTGCTCTTTTCAGACGTAGCTCTACACGCGTGTACGGTATTAACGGGACTTTATGGAGCTCGTATCATGAAAATTGATTAGTCGTACAGAAAAGAAGGTTAATCGAGACCTTAAATAAGAACTATAACTCTCTCTCTCTCCGGCAGGGTGGAAGGTGTCACCCTCGGGTGCTTTATGGAGCCGCCGGCCTTAACGACGTCTAACAAAATGTCAGCTGCCGACCAATGACGCGCCGGCAGCAAAGAGAGAGAGATTTAGTCGAGTGGGAAGTCTTTAAGAGTCATTTTAGAGAGAGAGATAAAAGGGGGGGAGATGGACAGATAGACGGAGAAATAAAGGTGGGGGGGGGGGTTTAAATCAGCAGAGGTGTTAAAGAGCAGTAATTTCCTGCTGAGATGGCAGTTTCTCCATCATTCAGACAAATGGAAGATAAAGACAGTGTGTGTGTGTGTATGTATTTGAGTTTTTACTTGTCTGATTCTAAACTCAGATTTTCTTCTTTCTTCTTCTCCTCACAAAGACAAGTGTCCCCGAGCAAGGCACTGAACCCATCCAGGCTTCAGACCTCTGAACTCTGCCGCTCACGGTGTTCGTGTTAATCTTCTGTCACGATGACGCCAAAGTGGATTTCAGAAAGCAGCAGTACGTTGGTAAAAATACTCCTTTATGAGTTAAATGTCAGTAAAGGTACAGAAGTAGGTCCTTGGTACTTAAAGTGTCAAAAGTGAAAGTTTTGATCACGTGGAAGCGACGCTGTCAGTGTTCTTCTGTTACTGGATCATTGTTAATAACATGGAAGCTCAAAGTGGAGCTAAAAACTATGTTTACCTGCGTTATACAGTATTTACACATGTGTATACCTGTACATGTGTTCAGGATAGTCACAGACTCAGTATCCTCACCTGTGAAATCTGTTGTAGCCCAGAGCAACAGCCTGTCTATCTTCACAGCTGTAATAATGTTCAGGTGACTGCAGGCTGATTATCGATGCTGCCATTTGCTGTGGTGTTGTGGTGAACTGGACTCCATCATGTTGAGGAGGATTATTAGAAACATTCAGCGTCATCCGATCCAGTTCAACACCGCCGAGCCCCTCAGGAAGTTTTAGCCTTGTAAAGGTAGAATGTGTACTGTAGAGGTCCCTAATAAAGTGATCAAGTATCTGTGTGTGTGTGTGTGTGTGTGTGTGTGTGTGTGTGTGTGTGAGTGTGTGTCCATCCATCATTGGTGTGTGTGTTCACATCAGTGGCAGCAGTGTTTCAGCCACCAGCTCTAATTGTTCATTGATCAGTTTGGTTATTAAACAGTGAAACTTTCCCTCTTTAAATGCTAATGTTCTTCTGCGTGTGTGTGTGTGTGTGTGTAAGTGTACAATTATTTTTGAGGCAGTGAGTAAATCAATCAATAATTCCCTTGTCGCCGCTGCTGCAGAAAAACCAATCAGGAGAAAACAGGGAATCATATTTATGAAGCAACAAACTGCTCACGCAGCAAAACACTTCATGTGTGTGTGCGTGTTATGAATGTGTCTGTTAGGAGTGTGTGTGGTGACAGATGTCAATAACGTCAGTGTTTTTACATAGAAATTGAACAGAGACTTAATTATCGCTGCAAGCAGCAGCTTCACACCGATGGAGAAACGAAATTTAAAATCACCGAATTCATTTACAAAGGAAACGAAGATGTGATGGAGACATTTCTTTATTAATAAAAAGACTCCCACGTTTCAGCTGCAAGTGATTTAAGATTCTTAAAGTTATATGAAACTTAAAAACAAAAACAATAATGATCAAATGAAAAAAAGATAAAATTTAGAAATTTATATAAAAATAAATAAAATTTAAAAAATAATGATAGAAACACAAATAGCAATAATTGGAATTGAATCTAATTAATAATTAATTGGTAAAATAAAAAAAGAAAAAGGGTCAATTAATACACATTATTGATCATCAGTCACTCACACGCGCGCACACACACACACTCTCTGTCTCGCACACACACACACACACACACACACACACACACCTGTGAGCGTGTACGTGCACACACACACACACAAACACAGTGTAAAAGTGACGTGTTGCGGCCGACCGAGCAAACACGAACAACAAACCACAGAAGAAGAAAACGTGTATTGACGAGGGACGATCGATGGAGCGGCAGAGCGAGAGACATTGCTCTCATTTTCCCTCCAAACTCTTTGTTGCCATAGTGACAGCCTGTCAAAAAGCCCACCCACCACCAGCTTAGGAGTGACAGGTGCCTCACATCACCACACCAGCAGTAGGATGATGGGGATCAGATCTGGGACCCGAAACCTGCTCAGGATTGACTGGCGAGTAGTCCAGGTCTGAAGACTCACCTGAAAACAAAGCAGAAGATCATGGATCTCTAAGGAGAACTAGAACTAGATCCCAGGTCACTACGAAAACTGGAACCAGAAAAGTACTAGGTAGGTCCCCTCTAGATTTAAGAACAAGTAGCGGGATACTAACATAGAGGCTGTGGTGTTGGATAGATGGGAACTGTGACCCCATGGAAATCCAGGACCTAGACCTGGAAATCGCTGCCTCTGATCATAATCTAGCCAGAGACCACACTGTCAATTTTAGGAGACAGATTTGGTAACTGAGGGTCTTAGAGTCAGATAAGAGTCCTGATTGTCTAAGTCCAAATAAATCTGAGGCTTGACTACTGGAGGGTGAGGGTGACCAGTATGGACCGGTGGTCTGGACCGGTCTGGACCCACAAACAGAAGACAGATGTCTGAAGAGTGAGCAGGATGGAATGTTAGCTCGAGAACCTTTGATGGGATCAGATGAATGATCCTGATCCTTAACACACTGAAACTGGAGCAGCTGAATACCTGAAAATCACACCTGATGCTACATTGGGCTCTATACCTGTTCACACCTGGTTTTAATTTTGTGTCTGATCTGTGTACAGTATTTGAGACTGACCATGAGGACCTTTGTGGACCCAAGGAAACAGAGAGATGATGAACATTTGACCCTCAAAGAAAGATCATCAACTTGTCAGGATTAAAAGCAGAATTCTCTCTGGTAACAGGTTTTGTCATCTGTAAAAATCCACCTTTGGCTCATCTGGTCTAAAAACTACTTCCATCATTCACCGTGGATTCAGTTCAGTTCTACAGAGATCAACCAGTAGAGTTAAGAGAGAAAAATAACACTATTTAATGATACCTTTGAATGTTGACAAATACAAAATACTTTATAAGAGAGTAAATTAAAGAGAAACACAAATAATAGTCACAAAAATGAGACCAAAACATAGCTGCATTGAAAACAATAAAAGATTCAGTTCCAAGATTAGTCAAAGTTTCATGTGGAAAAACACAGTAAATAGAGGAGGAGGAGGGGGAGAAGAAGAAGAAGGAAGAGGAGAAGGAATGATGTGGCCGATGGTGTCAGAGCAGCTCAGATATTTTGAGGATTTATCACCGAAACGAACCAAACTTGTCATCGCTTCGCAGCTCGGTGTCTAAAGCTTCTACTAAGACTTAGGCTCAGAATCAGCAATGGTTTGTTCTGGATGATTTGCTCACTGATCATTCACTGGGTTTATAGAAACACGGGTGAAGCAGATACATAAAAAAATCCCAGTCGGATACAGTCTAATGACAAGGAGCCATTATGTCTGCCAACAAACCACAAGGTTAAGTCAGCGACCCGTTGTCAAATTGTCTGACCCGAATCGGCCCGGGCGTCTGCTTAACTCCAACCAGACTGAGCCGAGCGCAGCCTCCAGCTCTGCAGGCCGGCTGTGTCTCTGCTGCCGAATGTGGCTGCGGTGGCAGCGGCGTGTGATAAGACCGGGCTTGTTAATTAGCAGCTGGAAGCTTTCTGGCCGAGACAAAAGACACTAATAACTGCTTTGTTCCCCAGCAGATTGCTCTGGTCTCTATTAAAGAGGGTTTGAAGTGAAAAGTGGTCGACTTCCTCCGTTTAACCTACTTAACGGGAGGCCGGCTAATGAGGAGAAAGTGGCAATCTGCACACCAGATTATTATGTTGTGAGTGGATTTAAACAAAAGGCTGAAGTGACCTCCAGACGCCGAGACAGCAGATCTGGACCCTCCGGGCTGCTATAGTCAGATTGGATACAGAAAGGTCAGGAAGCAAGAGTTTAAACAGATTCACCTCAAAACCAGAAATGAAATTGACGTCAGATATGACAGACCACAGCATGTAAAGAGATTAGGAGAAATAATACAACTATGGGAAAGTTTAAGGGAAAACAAAATGCTGATATAGGAGTTCATTTCCCCACAGGAAATTTTATTTCACTCTGTTTTTCTGGAGGCAAAAAAAAAAAAACCCACAAAAAACTGAATAAAATCTTCACATCTCATCTTCAGCTTTCAACATGTATTTTAGTCAAAGCACAAACATTCCACTGAGTTTGGGCTAAATCACAACCAACACATTTATCATGTCCACAAACTGCTCAGAAAAAGCCCATGGAACCAACAGAAATGTCACATTTCCATCACGTTCACCTGGTTCTTCATAGTCTCAGCTTTGACTGCAGCTCTTCACCACCTCATCTCGCCATGTCCTCACCTGTAGTGGTTTAACGGCAGTGACCGGAGGATCGGCTCCACCTGCTCTGGAGACTTCATAAATTTTCCCATTAAATCTTGGTCTCAAATATCTGGTCACTGCAGCAGGAAAAACGAAGTCCAGCTGAAAGACGCTGACGGGGTGAACTTATCTGCACAGCTCATGTTAAATTCAAAATGGACATTTTCAGTCCTGTCACACTCTCTTCTCTGCTGACAGACTTTCCATTTCCAACAGGAGTAAAGTTTTCAGACTGATTAATTCCAGTGGTTTGTCCTTGTGCTCCTGAACCAGGTTAAACTTCAATTAACTAAACCCCCGGATGGGTTTTCTGACACTCCAGCAATTAGTCGATCAATCGATGAGATTAACAAAATATTTAAACTGTTATCATTTTCACCCAAAGTCAGATATTTCTTGTTCCAGCATCTCAGATGTGATAGCTTTATGCTTTTCTTTGGTTTAGATGAGAACAAACAGCTTTTTGGGTTTGGACACATCAAGATGTCAGAAGATGCCTTCTTAGATCTTGGGCCCAATGTAAATGACAAGTTTTTCACTTGACATTTTATAGACAAAAACATTAAATTGTTTAAAAACAGTTTAATAAAAAGAAAAAAAAGTCAAATAATTAGTTGCAACCCTGATTTTCACATTAAAAGCCCATCCATAAAGAAAAGGCTGTCAGACAATGAAAATTCCAGAAGAGGTGTTACACTCCTGGCTTGCTAGCATCGCTCCAAGAATCGTAGGTTGTTTGTTGGTGTACATGAACCAAAGCTAACATTGGCTTGCTGACCTCTGACCTGTCCAGTGGTAAGGAATCATGGAGACTGTCTGGAAGATTATGAATTACATGTCACAAATTAACACACTTCGTCATCATCGTGTTTCTGTTTCATTGTATTGTCTGGTGGTCTAATGGTTCGGGTGCAGACCACATGACCTAAACGTCCAGAGTATGAGTCCCGACCGGGGTACGTCTCTTCTCCAGTTCCTCGTCCATCACTAGACTCTTAAATGTCAATAAAAAGGAAAACTAATCTTTAAAAAACAAAGCAAGAGTTACACCAATATCATCTAGGGTTAGGGTTAGGGTTACTCAATATCAAACTCAGGAGTCAACAATAAAGGTCTAGAAAGTAGAAACCAGGAAAAAAAATAGGCTCCAAAAAACAGGAACCAGGGAAAAAAAAACAGGGTTAAAAACCAGAAGCTAGGAAATAAGCGCTGAACAAACAAAGGCTTATATAAGAAGGGACTGATTAGGGAGGTGGAGACAGGTGTGTGATCAGGTGGGAAACAGGAAGGAGTGGCCGGGTCTGAGACGATGTGAGGGACGGAGCAAACAGAAAACCTGGAGGCCGGTGGAAACACAAGATGGACACGGACTGAATGAATGCATTAGAAAGTGTGTGAGCGCTCCTCACTGGGAACCACCATCAGTTGAGACAGATCTCTGAGCTGCACTGAAGTTGAACTGATCAGACGATTGACTATTGATCTACTTATTGGTTAATTTTAAGGGTTAAGTTATGAAAACAAGACCAAATAAAAAAACGACAGAAGGGAAACAATCATAATTAATAAATGGACACAGAACACACACAGTGTGTATTTATGGACACACATTGTAAATGTCCATGTACAGTCACTAGACGCACAGTCCAGACACTTTTACACAGACACACAGACACAGACACAGACACACACACACACACACACACACACACACACACAAACACACACAGATTCTGGATCAGTGTGAGTTGCTGCAGACATGCCATATTTACTGAGGATTCACTGGTTCAACCTAAAAGCAGTTTTAGTCACTGAGAACTAATGAAGGACTTTACAGGTCCTTGCTCTGTCTGACACTTGAGGACAGAACCTGATGTTGGACCTCTGACCTCTGACCCCTGACCCCCGAAAACGATCTGACATTTATTTTTCTGATGGTTCTTTAAAATATTTTTCAATTACAATTTATGTTTGATGTGAATGGGAAGTGTATGTGTGTGTTTCTATGAGTGTGTTAGTGTCAACGGACATATGGAGAGGGACTTTAACTCTCAACACTCTGTCTCTCTCTCTCTCTCACACACACACAAACACACACACACACACACAGACATCCATCAGAGCAGGGGATCAGAGTTTCTGGAGGAAAAGAAAGGCCCTCTCTCTCTCTCTCTCTCTCTCTCTCTCTCTTTCTGTCTTTCACTCTTTCTCTTTTCACCTCATCCTCTCTGGGTGTCACTCCTCCCCTCCCCCTCTCTTTCTCAGCCCCACTCCCTCCTTCTCTCTTTTCTTTTATTCCACTCATTTTTACATTTACATCTCCTCTCCCCACCTCTGCCTCTCTCTCCAGGGAGGGATGGCAGATTGCTTTTCTCACCCTGCTGCTCTAAATGTCATTTTACTGAGAGCGGGAAGACGGACGAGAGAGAGGCTGAAGAAGGGGAGAGGGAGTGGTAGAGAGACACAGACTGGGAGAGAGCGAGGAGCTTTAAATCAGAAACATCTGCAGGTTTTACTGAAATGTTTGTCAAGTTTCCTGAGACTGGACTCATCTGTCGATTCTGTGTCTTCAGGTTCTGAGAAACCAAAGGTTCAGATTGGTCGCTGGATGTCCTCAGCCATCCTCAGCCTCAGAAAACTACAGGGAAACTCACCGGACCATAAACATCTGCTTAAGATTCACTGGTTCACCTGTAAACATGTGACCAGAAATCTCTGACACACAGGAAGCTCAATTTGTCAAAGGGTTTTACTATCAAAGATTTTCATGTGAAGTAATGTCTGTCAGTCACTTTCTGTCCCTGAATGAGGTAAAACAACAGTGACTGAGACTCTGGCCTCTGGTGAAAGTAAAAAAATAATTTATATATTTGCAGTTTTATAAACTGAGAATTAAATGCATTTGACTTGAGAAACACCAGTTCACTTTTATTATAAAGTAGTCACAGGAAATGCAGAGTGTTTGTCTACAAGACAACAGTCATTTTTGGACTTTTGTGGACAGTGGATCAGTCTGAAATATTTCAGAACTTAAATATTTCAGACTGACACTTTAACCCAAATTCTAAAACCATTGAAAATAAGACAATTAGAGTAATGTAGTTGTTTCTGTACTAAGATAAACTGTTTCCCCCCTTTGCTCTTATTGATGTTGGTATGGTGACTGGTTTCTGTGTTGATGAGATGATGTATCTCGATGGTTGAAATAAAATACTTTTGTACAGTTAGTGGAATTAAATCATCTTTAATTGTTTCAGGAGAATTTCACTTGTTTTTAATTCTGCTACACATTAAAATAGAAACACTGAATTGTTGTTGAAATGAAGGTGTTATATCATTGATCTGTTTTAATATGTTAACTTATAGAGTTTGTGTGTTTCTATTACTGACTATTGACAATAAACCTGCTGAGGTCATGCGCTGATGGAAACACTGAGAATTTGTACCTGATCTGGATGTGTGGTCTCTGACTGTGGCCGATCACAGACCTCGTTACATCTCAGAATCTTTCAGAAGCAACTCAGGTCACTGACACGAAAACAGCAGGAAATCAAACTCCTCTTCTCTACTTTCAAACTTGAATGAATGTTTTTTTTTCTCTTTTATCATTGAAATGACATAAGTTACTTTGTCTTGTTGGGTAAAATGTAATTTATTGATTTTCAGTTGATCTATTCATGATTTGTTGACTAATGGATCATTTCACAACGTATGATCTATTTTCTGTCTGTAAAGTCTCAATCAGACTTCTACTGAAACACTAGAAACACGAATAGAAACTAACAATAAGAAAAAAAGAAAAACTGACAGAATTATTGGCGAGGTGTAAAATTCCTTCCTGTTGTTTTTCAGTAAATAATGCACATGTCAATGTTAAAAGTGAGTCTATATGAAAATCAGTCTGTTATTATTTGTATTCATTATTATTTGTATTACTATTATTATCATCAGTAGTAGTAGTTTTACAGTAGTTGTACTGTATGTGCTGCAGTGTAGTTTTCCTGCTGAACACAAGGGGGAGCTCTGGCCCTTTTTTGCTTTGTTTTGCACACACACGCACACGCACCCACACAAACACACACACACACACACACACACACACACACACACACACACACACACACACAAACACTAACAGGTCTCACACTTTAGGGGAAAAAAAGACTCTTCCTCCATTTCTTCTCTCACATCTCCACTCTGTTACCGTCAAACTCCCCCCTCCTCATCCCCCCTCCCAACCCCCCTCCTCTCCCTCCCCCTCCCGTCCCCCACCCCTCTTCACCCCCCTCCTCAGAGACTCAGTACATTCAGATGGCAGCAGTCTCTTTGTTTGCCATTTGCTGTGGTTTATAACATGAACATACCTCCACTCTCATCACTCTGCTGTTCATAATCACATGAACTACTTTTTACACTCATTGTTTTCATTGGTATTTTTATTAACAATCAGATCAGTGTGTTCGGACACACGGTAAAAACTGTCTCTCCTGAAGTGTGATCATAGTTTGAGATTTTGTACTTTCACCCATTCAGTTTCTTCTTTGCTGCGGTTCGTGGACAACAGTATCGACAACGTCTTTGACCATTGACCCAGGAGCCTGCACCTGCTCATCCAGCGGGTGCGTCATGCAGATCCAAAATGCGTCGGCCAGGTGTTGGTGCAGTGGTCGATTGAGATCCTGCAGGATTTCCTTTGTTCCGTTCCTCTGTGTGGAACATCACCACATGCCTGGACTAACAGTCTCCGGCTAGAGGGAGGAGCCTTCGTTAATAAGGTCTTCTGGACTGGCCAGTTTTCCACTGAACAGGTTGTAATGGTTTTAATGTTGTGGCTGATCAGTGTATAAACACATTACAGTGCTGTCAATATAAGCTCCTTCTCAACCAGCTACAACTTTAAAGTCCTGGTTCATGTTACAGCATCAACAACAACAACATCATCATCAGAGACAAGTCCACACCTGTAATCTCACCTTTATGAGACCAGGAAGCAGCTTTCTCTGGTCCGTTCACTCGATGTTGTGTAAATCATCTGACTTCAGGAGGAACCTGATCAGTCTGAAGAGTTTCTAACTCTCGGAGGCAGACTCTTGTTCATTTCACTTAATGTGAAGAATGGGCAAGAGACTTTCACTTGCAGTGGTCAAAGAGAGAGAGAGCGATGACACATATTTGATCTGTTTTTTAATCCTGATGTCGCTGTTTACATTATTGTCATCAGTGTGTGTGTGTGTGTGTGTGTCACTGCTGGGTGATAATTGGTTAAAATACACACACACACACACACACACACACACACACTCACACACACACACACACACACACACACACACACACACACACACTCACTCACACACTGGTTAAATTAGCACTCCGTCTCTGCGACTGTTTCCTGTTGCCAGGCGGCGATGATGATGATGATGTGTTGTTACCATGGTAATTACTGAAGCAGAACAGCCAAAAGACAGGCCGGGTTACAAAGGTCAACCATCACTGACACCCCCCTGCCCTCCCGACTTCAGTTTTTCCTCTTTTTTCCAGTTACTTCTTCTCCATGCTTCATTAATGAACACAGATGTCCCTCAGCAGTTGGGAAGTCTCAGAGCTCTTATTGGATGCTCACTTCCTGTCCTGGCCTATCAGAGCCCAGCATGGGATTTACATAAAAACACCTTTTCTTGTATGCGATCAGATGATCTTCACAGGTGAGACTCACCTACACAGAAAGCAGAGCTGGTCAAAAAATGATAAGATGAAGAACAGGAATAGAACAGGAATAGAACAGGTGTAGAACAGTGTGTAGAACAGGTGTAAAACATGTTAAGACCCTGTGAAGAACAGATGACAAACATGTGAAGAACGTACAGAACAAGTGAAGAATATGTAAGGAACAGATGAAGAACATGTGAAGACCATGTGAAGAACAGATGACGAACATGTGAAGAACATGTACAGAACAAGTGAAGAACATGTTGGGAACAGATGAAGAACATGTTAAGAACAGATAAAGAAAAAGTATAGAACAAGTGAAGACCATATGAAGATGAGATGAAGAAAAAGTATAGAACAAGTGAAGAAGAGGTGAAGAACTTTGGAAGAACTTTTGAAAAAATGGTGACAAAAACAGAAGAAAACTGAAGATTTTCCACAGCAGGATCTGAGATGTGGGTTCCATGTTTAGGGTCATGTGCAGCATCTTCATCTTCATCTTCATCTTCACCTTCATCTTCATCTTCCCTTCAGAGGTTTTAATTCTCCTTTGTCTTTCTCTTCATCTTTCATTCATCCTCTTCTTCACCTTCATCTTTGTCTCTGTCTCTCTGTGTTCTGTCCATCCTCTGTCATACCTTCATCTTTAACATCTTCATCATCTTCAGCTCCATCTTTGTCCTGATGTTTGTTTTTTGTTTCCTGTTTGTTTTCCTGCTGATCTGACTCACCTGTCGTCCTCTTGTTAACATGAGTGTCTCAGGTTTAAGAGCAGCCATCCACAGTCCTTCATTACTCTGTCTGTGTGATAATTAAGTGCTGTACTGAAGTGTTTGTCTGTAACCATACTAATGCATTCAGCTGCTGCTTCCTGTTTCTAAGCCAATCGCGGACTCCATTGACCCATCACGACAGCGCTGCAAGGTCAGCATTGGCCAATCAGGAGGCGGCAGGTGAGCGGCTGAGGTCAAGGAGCGGGGGCTGCATTCAGGACCAGAGGGTTTTAATGACGCTGAGGAGCTGTCAGATAAAGATGAAAATGAGAAACACTGGAGCAGTGAAACTTAGTCTCCAACAGACCTGTACCCATTCAATTCCATGAATCTGGGGTCAAATATCATTGTACTCAGCTATTCCCGGAGCGCTTGACCATATCCCAAGGCCTTCTTCAGCTGGTAGCAGATTCCTCTGCCCACAGTCCATGTTCTGTTTCATTAAAAACGGCCTCTCAAGTTGACGTTGTTATAGTTTTAGCTATAGCAGCTACATGTGGATTTGATGTGTTCCTTCTCATACATGTATCATTGAGGAAACAGCAGGTCCCCCGGTCAAGAGACTGGGGTCCACATCCAGAGACTGGATTCATGTCAAGAGACGAGGTCCATATCCAGAGATTGGGTCCACATCAAGAGACCGGCTCAATATCAAAAGACCGGTTCCGTATTCAGAGACCAGGTCCACATCCGGAGACCGGGTCACCATCAAGAGACTGGCTCAATGTCAAGAGACCGATTTCATATCCAGAGACCAGATTCCCATCCAGAGACCAGGTCCATGTCCAGAGACCGGTTCCACATGAAGAGTATGGCTCAGCATCCAGAGACTGGCTCCATATCCATAGAGCAGGTTCATGTCCAGGGATTGGGTTCATGTCAAGAGACTGGGTCCATGTCAAGAGATCAGGTCTACATCCAGAGACCAGGTTCACGTCAAGAGACCAGTTCACCATCCAGAGACCGGAACCACGTCTAGAGATCAGGTCCATATCCAGAGACTGGGTCCAAATCCAGAGACCAGTTCCACATCCAGGCCAGGATCTTTCCTGAAACTGAACCAGGTTCTGTCTGTTAACATTTCTACAGAACCAGTTTGTCATTATAACAAAATAAGAATGATTCAGATCAGTTTGAACAACCTCAGTCATCACACACAAAGTCCAGTCAGTGTGTGTATGGTCATATATCTGAGGTAATGGGAGCTTTCTGACATATATTCACCTCTAACAGACATTTTAATGCTGCAAGGCAGCAGCTGCAATATGAAGCTGTAACAGACCGAACACACACGCACATGCACACACACACACACACACACACACACACACACACACACACACACACACACACACACACACACACACACACACACGCACACACAAACATACATGCACACACACACATGCACAACCACATACACACACACACACACACTCACACACACACACACACACACAAATAAACATATAGAGTGTAAATCAGATGTTAGGATAATGGAGACGCTCAGAAACAGTGAAACAGTGAAATCCAGGTGATCCACATTTCCTCAGGTCACATGCTCTCACTGAAGGAAACTCCGGACGAAGCTCTCTCTGAAAATTTAGCATTTTATTTATTTATTTCATTTGTAGACTTTAATAGTAACAAACAGCTCAGACTCCTAGAAGTGTGTGTTCCTGCTGCAGTCACACAAAAACAGCACATTACATGAACTGTGCACTCACGTCATACATGTGATAGAAAACACAACCAGTTGTCCTGTAGACACACTAACAGTGTCTGCAACTGACAAGTACCAGCATGTTCACACACACATACACACCCACACACACACACACACACACACACACACACACAGGATAAATAGTGCTGAAAGGGATCAACTCCCCTCTGTAATCCTCCACTAACACTCAGTTGGAGGATTACAGGATGTGATTGGCTGAGTTGACGACCGTAAGCTGATCTGGTTGGCCGGAGTTTGTTCAGTCACAGTCACTGCTGAGGAGCCGCTGAGCAATACGCTGCCGCCGCCAAAGCAACCATACAACAAGGTTTCTATAAATCCTCCTGTTCTCTGGTTCATCCTGACACAACTCAGATCCCACGCAGCCATTTGTCAGATCAGGCAATTGAAACCTCTGTGACGTTAACAGAATTGATGAAGTCTCAGCTCACCCGTGAACTCAGCTCCTCTGTGGAGCCAAAACAGGGGGATCATGGGAGATGGTGTTTGGTAACTGATTAGTAGGAGGAAATGATGTTAGGTTAAAGAGATTCAGCTACAGGAGGAAGATCTCGCCTTTAAAACCACATGGACACAAATTCTTAGCTGTATTATTACATGACAAAATCCAAAACCAAAGATGATCTCACATTTCACAACATCTGTATGATCATATACAGTTAACGTCTCCACATAAATATCATTTTCTGTTATGGCTTCAGATTCCAAGCTGTAAACAGCAGTCACTACCTTAGACCAGCTGGTGAACATGGCGGAGTAGGTGGAGACCAAAACCAGAGCTAAAAGATCAGGAGACTTGGACTGAGACTCATCAGGTGGACTCAGAGACCAGATCCAGGTGAAGGAACATGTTGCTCTGTAACAGATGGATGTGGAGATAGTCAGCTGTTTGATCTCATGTTAGAGACAAACCACTTTATGAGATGTCGATGTGTCGTGGTTGTGTTCACCACTCGTTTCTGCTGAAAACACTAACATTGATTATTGCTGTTTAACGTAAAGAAGGTTTATAATTATCATATTAATGAGATTTTTAGGCTGAAATGGTGCCTGAACCAGAACCTGCTTCTACTTTCTCTCTCTCCATTACTCACACATGCTCACTCGCCCACTGTTCATACACACCTCAGTGACATTATAGCATGTGTGGGTGATATGTGTTGCCCTTTAAATGAAGGAGAGCAAGAGCAGAAGCAGGAACACTGAAGCAGCCACATCCCTCTCTCTTCTCTGTTGCTTCTCAGTGTCTCTTGTCCTCACATCTCACTTTCGCTCTAATAAAACTCTGAAACTCGACTCAGTGTCATTTCACATCTTTCTTTCTCTGCTTTTATTTCATTTGGTTGCTTTTATAAAATGTATTTTATTCTCTCGTCTGTTTGAACGTTTTATTGCCTGTTGAATGAAAAAGTTTCAGGTTTTAATATTCAGGAATGTTTCTTGTTCAATATTCCCGAATATTTTATAACCTGAGTGTCAGTCTGCTGCACATTGACATTTATTCAAGATCAGGAAAATCTGTCTCTCTATCTCTCTATCTCTCTATCTATCTATCTATCTATCTATCTGTCTATCTGTCTATCTATCTATCTATCTATCTATCTATCTATCTATCTATCTATCTATCTATCTATCTATCTATCTATCTATCTATCTATCTATCTATCTATCTATCTATCTATCTCTTTGTCATTCTGTCTATCTCTCTGTCTATCTGTATGTCTATTGGTCTGTCTTTACATTTCATGATTTCCATATTCCAGGAGAATTTTATTTTTATTGAGTCCATTTAAACTTCATTACTCAATAATACTTGACACAACTCTGCAGTATTTAAATAAACAGTCCATTCTATTAATTTTATCAATATTTCTGCAGGACTTTCCTCTTAAATTATGTTACATCTAAATGGTAATGATGACAATATTAAAGTACATGAGATCTTTTGTTTCACGTTTTTATGTTTTTTTCATTATCTGAGGGCTGTTGCACTTTAAGTGATTAAGTCCAGATTTTTCAGATATCCAGGCTTAATTTGGCTGAACAATTAGGTTTCACAAAAGCAATGGCACTTAAGTTACCATGGAAATTTATCCTGTGAAGCTAACCTGGTGCAGACCAGACTAACAGCCAGGCCTGGTTAACCTGTTTGTGTTAAGGCCAACACTTATTGGTGCCGTCTGACACTCGTGATGTCAGAATTCATTTTAAGGGGGCAACGGCCGCTGGTGAAGTATCAGATCCATAGAAACGTCTGGTTCTTATTACATTAAGATATTTCTATTGTCTTCAGCAGTTTAAGACACTTTTGTGTCTCTGTGGGTTAAATTCATGACTCTTCTTTCCATTTGCATTACAGCTTCTGTAGCAAGTAGTTGACTAACAAGAATAATGACTTAATGGTATATTACTATTCAGCTGATATTGTCAATAAACCCATAAGAAGCACTGGTGACAAAGGTTTCACAAACCCAGATGGTGGTGAATTAGTGGCCATTTCAATTTTTTCAATCTTCCCCATTATTTTCTTTATAGTGAACAAGAGACTGAGCTTTAAAACTGTTAAAACTGTACTGAAACGCTGAGTTTCTGATGTTTTGAACTATTTTTAAATAATGTTGTGTTTTCTCTGTTTTGACGTTGACACTGTTGGATGGATGTGTCAGAACATCTCAAACAGTTGGCATTTACATACCACAGGCACATATTACCACAGTTATTACTTTGACATTGTGACATTTATTATTGGTATATATATGTACACACACACACACACACACACACACACAAAGAAAGAGAGAAAGAGAGACAAAGAAGAGAAAATCATCACCAAATTTTTGATTGATCAGCAACTAGAACTACTTGCATTAAGGTGCAAACTGTTGAGCTGTAATTTTTTGTTACTATACATGTTTGAACATTTTATATATATTTTTTTTCGTTTTTATTAGTTTTGTTGTAAATAGAACTGATACATTTATATTAATGGACATTTTCTTCAGGGATTTCTTTTATTTTTTGTTAACAGTGTGTGTGATTATTTCTGGTTTGTATTAATGGTTCCAGAATCATTGTGTGTGAGTGTGTGTGTGTGTGTGTGTGTGTGTGTATGTGTGTGTATGTTTGATTCCCTCCCAGACCTCCAACAGGTAAATTGGTGAGACTTCACCTCCGTTCTTGTCTTCACCCCCCCCCCCCCTCCTCCCCATCTTTTCCCCATCTCCTCCCCGTCTCCTCCCCTGTCCTGTGCTCTGATTGGCTGAGCTCTGTTTGGACTGACACATCTCCAGAGTGACAGAATGATGAGACGGATGGCCGCTACTGCCTGTATTAAACACCTCCACACACACACACAGACACAGACACACAGACACAGACACACACACACACAAACACACACACACAGAGCAATAATAAAAAGCATCACACCTTATTTACATGTTCAAGTTTGACTCCAGAATGACACAAAAACTGGATTGAACCAGTTAAACCACCACCATTATTATTATGATCATTATTATGATTATTATTATTATTATTATTATTATCATTATTAATAATAATAATAACAATGATAATAATAATAGTAGTAATGTAGCCGCAAGGGGACACAAGCTAGTGTCTTATTGTGCCGGTCCCAAGCCCGGATAAATACAGAGGGTTGTGTCAGGAAGGGCATCCGACGTAAAACTTTTCCCAACTCAAACATGCGAATCAAATCTATGAATCCCATACCGGATCGGTCGAGGCCCGGGTTAACAACGACCGCCATCGGTGCTGTTCACCTACAGGGTGCCGGTGGAAATTGGACTACTGTTGGTAGAAGAAGGAGAGGAGGAAGGTGTGTTCGTAGGAAGAGAGAGAAGAGGAATGCCAAGAGGCTAGGACTGAGAGTAGGGACTTTGAATGTTGGAACCATGACAGGAAAGGGTAGAGAGTTAGTTGACAT
Source organism: Istiophorus platypterus (assembly GCA_016859345.1). Taxonomy (NCBI): domain Eukaryota; kingdom Metazoa; phylum Chordata; class Actinopteri; order Istiophoriformes; family Istiophoridae; genus Istiophorus; species Istiophorus platypterus. Next base: position 20,681,378 of record CM029119.1, read on the forward strand.
GATGCAGAGGAGGAAGGTAGACATACTGTGTGTCCAGGAGACCAGGTGGAAAGGTAGCAAGGCTAGAAGTTTGGGAGCAGGGTTCAAGTTGTTCTACCATGGTGTAGATAGGAAGAGAAACGGAGTAGGAGTTATCTTGAAAGAGGAGCTTGTTAGGAATGTCCTGGAGGTAAAAAGAGTGTCGGATAGAGTGATGAGTCTGAAGCTAGAAATCGAAGGTGTAATGTTCAATGTGGTTAGTGGGTATGCTCCACAGGTAGGCTGTGAGCTGGAGGAGAAGGAGAAATTCTGGTCGGACCTTGATGAAGCCATACAGAGCATCCCTAGAGATGAGAGAGTCGTCATTGGTGCAGACTTCAATGGACATGTTGGTGCAGGAAACAGAGGTGATGAGGAAGCGATGGGCAGATTCGGTATCCAGGAGAGGAACGCAGAAGGACAGATGGTGGTTGATTTTGCAAAAAGGATGGAAATGGCTGTAGTGAATACTTTCTTCCAGAAGAGGCAGGAGCACAGGGTGACGTATAAGAGTGGAGGTAGGAGCACACAGATAGACTACATCTTGTGTAGATGGTGTAATCTGAAGGAGATCAGTGACTGCAAAGTAGTGGTTGGTGAGAGTGTGGCCAGACAGCATAGAATGCTGGTGTGTAGGATGACCTTGGTGGTGAGGAAGACGAAGAGGACAAAGGCAGAGCAGAGGACGAAATGGTGGAAGCTAAAAAGGAAGAGTGTTGCATGACTTTTAGGAAGGAGTTGAAGCAGGCTCTGGGAGGTCAGGAGGTGCTTCCAGATAACTGGAGAACTACAGCTAATGTGATCAGGGAGACAGGAAGGAGAGTACTTGGTGTGTCATCTGGAAGGAAAGTAGATAAAGAGACTTGGTGGTGGAATGAGGAGGTGCAGGAGTGTATACAAAAAAAGAGATTAGCTAAGAAGAAGTGGGACACTGAGAGGACTGAAGAGAGTAGACAGGAGTACAGGGAGATGCAGCGTAAGGTGAAAGTAGAGGTGGCAAAGGCCAAACAAGGGGCTTATGATGACTTGTATGTTAGGTTGGACAGTAAGGAGGAGAGACTGATCTATACAGATTGGCAAGGCAGAGAGACAGAGATGGGAAGGACGCAGCAGGTTAGGGTGATTAAGGATAGAGATGGAAATGTATTGACAGGTGCCAGCAGTGTGATGGGAAGATGGAAAGAGTACTTTGAAGAGTTGATGAATGAGGAAAATGAGAGAGAACGAAGAGTAGAAGATGTGGCTGTTGTGGATCAGGAAACAGCAAAGATTAGTAAAGATGAAGTGAGGAAGGCACTGAAGAGGATGAAGAGTGGAAAGGCACTTGGTCCTGATGATATACCTGTGGAGGTATGGAAGTGCCTAGGAGAGGCGGCAGTAGAGTTTCTGACTGGGTTGTTTAACAGGATCTTAGATAGTGAGAAGATGCCTGAGGAATGGAGGAGAAGTGTGCTGGTGCCCATTTTTAAGAACAAGGGAGATGTGCAGAACTGTGGCAACTACAGAGGAATAAAGCTGATGAGCCATACAATGAAGCTATGGGAAAGAGTAGTTGAAGCTAGACTAAGGGCAAAAGTGAGCATTTGTGAGCAGCAGTATGGCTTCATGCCAAAAAAGAGTACCACAGATGCAGTATTTGCTTTGAGGATGTTGATAGAGAAGTACAGGGAAGGTCAGAGGGAGCTGCATTGTGTCTTTGTAGATCTGGAGAAAGCGTATGACAGGGTTCCCAGAGAGGAACTGTGGTACTGTATGAGGAAGTCTGGAGTGACAGAGAAGTATGTTAGAGTGGTGCAGGACATGTATGTGGACTGTAAGACAGTGGTTAGGTGTGCTGTAGGTGTGACAGAGGAGTTCAAGGTAGAGGTGGGACTGCATCAGGGATCAGCTCTAAGCCCCTTCTTGTTTGCTATGGTGATGGACAGACTGACAGACGAGGTTAGACAGGAATCTCCATGGACTATGATGCTTGCAGATGACATTGTGATATGTAGTGAGAGCAGGGAACAGGTGGAGGAGAAGCTTGAGAGGTGGAGATTTGCCCTGGAAAGGAGAGGAATGAAGGTTAGCCGCTGCAAGACAGAGTACATGTGTGTGAATGAGAGGGACCCAAGTGGAAGAGTGAGGTTACAGGGAGAAGAGATAAAGAAGGTGGAGGATTTTAAGTACTTAGGGTCAACAGTCCAGGGCAATGGAGAGTGTGGAAAAGAGGTGAAGAAGCGTGTGCAGGCAGGCTGGAACGGGTGGAGAAAAGTGTCAGGTGTGATGTGTGATAGAAGAGTTTCAGCTAAAATGAAAGGAAAGGTGTACAAAACTGTGGTGAGACCAGCGATGCTGTTTGGTCTAGAGACAGTGCCACTGAGGAAAAGACAGGAGGCAGAGCTGGAGGTAGCAGAGATGAAGATGTTGAGGTTCTCTCTGGGAGTGAACAGGATGGAGAGGATCAGGAATGAGTACATCAGAGGGACAGCACATGTTAGAGGGTTTGGAGATAAATTCAGAGAGGCCAGACTGAGATGGTTTGGACATGTCCTGAGAAGAGATAGTGAATATATTGGTAGAAGGATACTGAGTTTTGAACTGCCAGGCAGGAGGCCTAGAGGAAGACCAAAGAGGAGGTTTATGGATGTAGTGAAAGTGGACATGAAGGTAGTTGGTGTGAGTGAAGAGGACGCAGAAGACAGGGTTAGATGGAGGACACTGATTCGCTGTGGCGACCCCTAAAGGGAAAAGCCGAAAGAAAAAGAAGAAGATAATAATAATAGTAGTAATAAATTAGACTGAAGAAAACCTGTGTCATAGGTCATCTGTTGTCTCATTTTGTCACTTTTGTTTAAGATGTTTATTGTTGCATACATTGAAAACATGGGACCAGTAAAAGTCTCCAGTTGTGTTTCCTGAATATAATCTGTCTCTGATGTTTTATTTGTGTATAAACAACTTGTCAGAACCATCAAACCGACAGTTCAAAGAAATAAAGGCTCCAACATTCACCCAGCTCCCTGACACTTATATACCAACTGTGATGTGAGTCCAGTAATAAACCAACACTCAGGTTCAGATCAGACAGATGGGCTGGACCATCACTGTCAAAGATATTCTGGATCTGGATCTAAGTCCATTCTGGCCTAGTGGTCTCTGTGCAGTAGCTAGTGTTGTGGGGTCTGTTCCGATCATTGAACAACTTTTTGATCAATAATGACGCCTCAGGTTTCACTCTGATGGAGGTTTTCAGGTTCCTGTAGGAGTCAGTGATACTGGTGCTGTTAAATAAAAGAAAGGATAGATACAGGATCTCGGACTCTGATCCAGGATCCAGGTTCCAATTTCCAGTTCGAACCAGTTTCTGTAGCCTGGGGCCAGGACACCGAGAACCTGACCTCCACCTGTCAGCCTACACACCGATGCTACCCCCGGTCTGAGAAAATGAAAAACCTGCAGTGTATAGTCATTGTCACAGGCTTTACCTTAGCCAATAATCAATTAAAAAAGATCTTTGACATGTACCAGTGATTTTCAAAAACCTTCCAGGCTGTGGGCTCAGATTCCAAATATTTCAAGGGCCTGTGTGTGTGTGGGTGTGTGTGTGTGTATTGTCAGTGTGATTGATGAAGGCCAGCAACCAAGGTCAGCTGAGTACCCAAACACACACACACACACACACACACACACACACAAACAGAGGAGGCAGGGGAAACTTTAAATGAACACTATTCATTAGTTTAATATAAGAACACATTTTGTTTGTTGTTAAAACAAAGAACTGAACCAGGGCACCAAGGTTCCTTTTCTTTTCTTTTCTCTTCTTTTCTTACATGTTTAACAAATTATGTAAATATTTGTCTTTGTGTCTGAAATAGATAAACACGTATGTATATATGTGTGATTAATCCAATACTTTAAATTTTAAAAAAGGAAGTCTTCCCTTTTCTCTTCACACGGCCCTCAGTGGGGCCTCACCACCCATATTGGGAACCAGTGAAAAGAAAACTGTAGTGTCCCTGTTAAACTTCTCTACATGACAACAGATGATTCTGACTGTGTGTGTGTGTGTGCTTACAGTAATAACACCCCAACTTGCATTAAGCTCCTCTCTGTGATCTCCATCATGTTTAATGAGGAGGTTTAGTCTCTCTCTCTCCTCTCTTATTGACTCCGACTCTCTCTCTCTCCCTCTGTCTACACCTGTGGTGTGTTCAGGCGTGTCAGATCAAACACGCTCTACATCTAAACCAGCCAAGCTGTGAAATGTCATCAGTTTCACACAGAGAGCACAGAGTTTCACAGGCTGTCTGAGCTAATGAACGGATGTTAGTCCATCCAGGTGGAAAACTGTCTGACACTGAGTCTGTGTGTTACTGTGTGTGTGTGTGTGTGTGTGTGTGTGTGTGTGTGTTAACCTGTTGTAACAGCAGCCATTAGCACCACAGAGTTCAACCTGCTCTCTGACACCGTTAACACTCGTCTGTGTTCACCGTCACACCTAATGCTTGTCCGACTCAGGTACGATTTCCATGTTAAAGGACACGTCTGCTAAATTTTTCTAGTCAGTCTCAGAGATGGTTGCGTCCAAACGAACATATGATCGGGTTTTTCTGGCTGTGATCTTTTCTCCTGTTCACACTGAACATTAACAGGCTCCTGATAAGGAGCAAGACCAAAGGCCTTTGTTCAGTATAACAACATTGAGAAGATTATCAGAGGTCAAAATTACGCTCGAGCAGTCGGAGTCAGACACATCCTAGTGTTTCCCTGTTCTCAGATCAGCTTCCTGTCTGCTGAAGCAGATCTAACCCCAGAGTTTCTGCTGAGCTCGAACATTTACATCAACACAAATTCTAGTGGTGCAGAAAATTTCCAGCTCAACCAAATTTTAGTCATTTTCGTTGCAGTTCCTCAGTGTAACCAAAAATAGAAAAAAACTTCTCAGAGAGAGAAGGAGGAAGCATCCTAGGAAACAGACGCAGTAGTGTCGTCAAGATCCAGAAAACTGAGACCGTTTCTGCTGCCCTCTAGTTTCTCAGGGTGATTTCTAGTGTCATCAATATACCTGTAAGTCAGCTCAAGGCAGATGTTGATATGTTGATGGCTGTTTTTAATGTGCTCCAGATGTTTTCTAGTGAGCTCTAGATAATTTCCACTAAGATCAAAACAGCTTTTTGTTCACACAGATCATTTCTGGTTAACTCAACATGGTTTAGTTTGCTACAGTTTATTTTCATTGTGATCAAGACAGTTTTTAATGTGATCCAGATGTTTTCTGTTGCACACAAGACAGTTTCCAGTGTTAACACAGAAACTCGAGATTTCAGTTCATCAGATTCTGGTGTGTTCTAGATCATTTCTAGTTTTAAGGAAGTTTCCAGTGAAGTCAAGAAAGTTTGTGCTGCAGATGAAATAGTTTCTAAATTGCTCATTACAGTTTTCTAGTGCACCATCGGAAGTGTCTGTCGAACTTGAGGAGGTTTTAGTGCACAGGAGGTGATTTTAAGTTAGATTTTTAGTCCAGCGGTGACTCAGTCTCCTTGATTTTAATTGCGACCCAGTTGAGTTAAGCTGCTGCGTGGCCCAGAGAGCAGCGGCTCCGCAGACTGACAGTGTTCGTTAGCAGCAGAGCCTGCAGTTGAAGTGTTAACAGGGATATTTCATGTGCAGGATGAATCTGGTCGGACGTGTTGAACCACATTGAGCCTCCATGCGAAGACAAACAAGCACAGACGTGATGAAATATTCATGTGTCATTTGAGCTGCTGTCATATGTTTTAAAACCCTTCAGATAAGAACGAAGCTGCAGTCACTTTAACATCACAATATAATGTTACTGACACACTCTGATCCATTATTAACACGTGTCATGTTACACACACACACACACACACACACACACACACACACACACACAGGCTTTCAGAAAAACTCCATAATAATTTCTCTTGAATAAAATATTGATCTGTTTGTAATATTTATTCTGGCTTTTAAGCGCCTGCCTTTCTGCCTGCCCAGCTGGAACACACACATACATACACACATACACACACACACACAAACACACACACACATTTATTTTAAATTTTAAAAAAGAAATGAGAAAATAAAAATGTTCTTCCCAAAGCTGTTTAACTTTTAACACAAACCAACGACAAAATGTACTAAAAGGCTCCAATACACATCTGGATGTGTGTGTGTATGTGTGTGTGTGTGTGTGTGTGTGTGTGTATGTGTGTGCATGTATGTGTGTGTATTACTGCTGTACATCATTCATCTGATGGTTTAAATGGACGACAGAGTGAAAACTAAACCTCCGTCTGTTCATATTTATTTCATTAAAACATCAGCTCTGGTTAAGACTTGATGTCTTTCGTTAAATAAACATGATATTTGACATTTTACAGATTTACATTTAGAAAATAGATCTTCCATCTAAATGTATGAGTTTTATGAATATTTGAGAGCTGATTTAGACATTGGTCATCATCTGGGAGTTTTTCTGTTTGAAATATTCAAACAGTGTAAATTTGACTTTTCTGCTCTTAAAAGCTTCTTCAAAGCTCAGTGACACATTTTTTTCTAATTTTTTTTTTTTAGTGGGTAAACTGGGTAAAACTCCAGTTTATTCTCATTTTGCCTCGATTGATTTGTGCTGATTAAAAAGAACAAATGCACAAAATCAAATCTGTCATTTCACTCTTGTTGACGGTAAAACTGGCCCCAGCTTTAGAAAACAACAACAGACCAGAGTTTAAAACTTGTGCTACTTCATAATTCATTATGTTTCAGAAAACATATATTTCAACCTACATTTATTTCACAGTTACAATTAATGGTTAGATTTAGATTCTCTGACCATTTTGTAAAAAAGTTTATTTTTAGGATGTATTTATTCTTCATTATGACAGAATGTGTCTGTTGTGTCTGTTCTGGTACTTTTACTGAAGTAAATGTTGAGAATACTTCTTCCTTCACACACACACACACACACACACACACACACACACACACACACACACACACACACACACACACACACACACACACACACACACACACACACACACACAGATCCTGATGAATAATGGAAGACAGACAGACAGATATTGAAGAAATCTATAAATGTCAGTAAGGTTCACTTCATGTTATTCTGTGACGATGGGACTTGTCCAACCAATTGTTAAACCAAAATGACCTTATAGGTTGTTTTTCTCTCAGATATGACCTGCAAGAGTCTACTAGTGGCAGGTGTACCTGGCGACCAGCTGACCTTTGTTGTCATGGTAACCATAATAAGCAAACCAGCTGTGAGCTGGTCTTCGGTCAAAATACCGACCCTCACACCCGTTAAAGACGACCACGATCAACAGGATTTATTCTTTCTCTACCTCAGGGATCATTTACCCTTTACCGCTGGCGATCCGCCCGGCAACTAATCATGTCATCAACGTGATGTTTGACTGGTCACATAACTCACTACCATGGTGACGTGCAAGTTGCAGGTGGACCATAATATGCAGAGCACAAGATGAGGATACCGGGTGGTAATTATGGAGGTGTGTGTGTGTTATTCACAGGGGGACAGCTCAGGTCCTTGTTAACCAGCTTGTGAAAAGGTTTCCTGAATTAGTTAATAGGCTAAAAGCTATTTTCAAACTGTTCTCTTCTCAAAATGTCACAGAGAATAGAGGAAGAAGAAAAAAAGGAAATTTAACCTTGAATTAAAATGAAAATAAACTGAAATACTGCAGCACATGGTGGTTAGCAGTTCTAACAGTAATACAGTAGACAATTAGACTGTAACCAAAGTGGGTAAGTTAATGGACAGACATCTACTGGGAAGAGGAAACCAAGCCAAGTGCAGACTGACTGTTAGAGGGAAACCTACTGGAAACCCCTTTAGATAGGAGGGACCTCAGGAGACAACCACCAGGACCACATGGGACTGAAAGAGGAAAAGCAGAAGGATGACATTGGGACATCCTGTCCTCTTCTTCTCTCCTCTTCTCCTCTCACCTCCTGACACACGATTACACTGGTACTGATGGTGTTGCCATGGTGATAATTAACACTAATCACCAGAGAATTGTTGTCACCATGGCAACAGCAGGAGCAGCAGAGGTTGTGGGATGGGATGGGCTGGAGGGGGAGGCCCATTTAAAGGCACTGGTCACTAGGGAGATGGGGTGGGAGTGGGGGGGTGTTTAATATTCAGAGAATTAAAGCTGCAGTAGGAAATGAAAGTGATGGGGGGGGGGTGATGAGGCTTTACTTAGATGTAATTGTTTGTTGCAAATAACATGTTTAAATCAGACAAACATGTTCTGATGGATATTTATCATAAAAATAAAAAAAAATCAATAAAAAGTGACATTTCTATTAATGCTGGTTTTCAGGCAGAGGTGAACAGATTTGGAAGTTCTTCAGTCTCTGAACTAAAAATGACACTAAGCTTCTCTCTCACCTCCACAGGCTGGAAACTAGGAATTAAACCCAGTAGGAACTACCTGCTAGTTAGTTAACTTTTATGATCTCTAGCATTTAAATCAGCTGCAGTGCTTCTTTTATTAAAAACCTGAGACACATGAAGAGGTAATAGTGGAACGTCAGATTAGACACAAATCACTGCAGTTGGACACTAAAGGTTTATAAGCAACCCACCTGATTGCCCTCAATGAGCTGTGGGTCACTGCTGCTACTGTTGATAAAATAAAATAAAACATACAGACAGACAGAAGGATTCATACTGCTCTGCTCCCTGTGCCCCATAAGACAGTATGGTGTTCTGCTAACAACAAACTGTGGGTCTGCGACACCTGCTGAACCTAAAAAAAAGGCAGCTTTCATGTCAGGGGACAAGGACAAGTGAAAGGGGGTCCAGAGAGAACTGAAGGGGAGAATTAGGGAGAGAAAGGACTGAAAGGACCTTGGAGGAGAGGCTTAGAAGGCATAAACGATGTCTTGAACACATGAACGTCCAGGAGACAGAGACCAAGGATGTCTGGTCCTATAAATTACTGGGTGTGCGTGTCTTAACAAGCTGGACTGGATGGACACCTCCAAGGCCTGATACAAAAAGGGCCGGTTGAGTCCATCTGCTGAAAAGAATAAGGTCCGTTGGAGAACCCCTGGGGCCCTTTTATGGCTCAGTGATGGGATCGGCCATCTTTATGCAGGTGTGTGCTGTGGAGGGGGCAAGACTAAAAAAAATGATCAGCAGCTCTGATCTGTCCTGGGGTGCTCCCCGGACACCTTAGAGATGGTGGGTGGGAGGAGGGTGCTGGTGAAACACCAAGCCATCTTGGACCCCCCCAGTGTGAATGCCTCTGTGCCCTGAACAGCTGCCAATGCCACAGGCTGCTCCACCCACGCTGCTCTGAGGAGTGATTCTGCATATCATTTGTTCGGCTCTGCTCAGTGATCACAGCCTGGCCATTAGTATCAGCAGCAGGAGCACAATTCATTCATTATCATTACACTGGAGCCTTAGATTTGTGTCACTTTGGTGCAGTTACATCTCAGGGCCCCTATTTTGAGCTGTTTATTTAGTTATTGGACTGTTGTCTGTTTACATGTGTCTTATAGCATAGATTTTTTTTAAATTGATATCGACATTAGGAACTGTGTAGGAGGGGATTTTATGTATATAGGTTGTATTTTATGTTGTTGATCATTGATCAATAAATTTCCCCTTGTGGGAACAATAAAGTTTCATCTCTCTCCCAAACTAGGAAGTTGACCTTTTAAAAACAGTGTGAACTTCCTCCAAACACACAGACAAACACATAAATACACTCATTAATTAAATCAGTCGATCAAACTAAGCGACATGTTTCCTGTGTCTCAGCAGAGACACTGAAAAAACAGGATTTATCATCAGATAACAGCAGCAGCAGCTACACATCTGGCATTGTTAAAAAAGTGAAGATGAATTTTCTCAAAAGCATCATCATCATCACACACACACACACACACACACACACACACGCACACATAGCGTATTTCAGTATGATAATTGACTGGGCTGTAAGTGTGTCACTCACACAAATAAGATGAGGTCATGACCTTCAAGTCTCACATCACAGCTCTGTCCCACAGGACACCTCTGACACACACCTCACATCTGAGTGTCTGTGTGTGTTTGTGATATTTTAATAGCAGTGAGGTTGGTGGTAATTACAGTCAGGTTGTGTCTGCAGCAGCAGTGAGAGAATGTGAATATAACTCCGCATAAACACACTGGCTGTGTGTTTGTACTGTGTGTGTGTGTGTGTGTGTGTGTGTGTGTGTGTGGTTTGACCTATAACCTCCTCAGCAACAGCTGCCTCCCGTGCAGAGTCATTAAAAGAGCAATGTGTCTTTTGGTGCCGGTCACCATGTGCGATGTGACGCTAAACTTTGCAGTGTAAACATTCGACAGAACTTTATTGATTCTATGAGGAAAATATCGAGTTCTGCAGGTGACACAGACCTCTGATCAGATCTCACTTGTTTTATAAAGTCATCAGAGGTTTACATGAAGACATGGAGACTGATTAAAAAAATCAATAAAAAAAAATCTCTGTTGCGTCCTGATTTCTTTCTCTTTTTCATTTACATCAGAGATGTTTTTGTCTTTTTCATCTGATCCCTTGTTCTGAGACTCATGGTTCAGTCTTGTCTCTTTGAACTGAGTCACTAATTGTCTTTCCCATCAGTTCTTTCACTGACAAGGTCCAATGGTGCTGACAGCACAAGTATTACATTTCATTCGTGTACAAACATATTCATTAATGGTCCCGTTTACATCTGACTGCAGGAGGTGAAACCAGGTTCCTGAGTCCAGATCCGCAACAGATTCATAAACACAACTGTGTGTGCTCACAGCTTTATAAATCTGACAAGTACATACTTGAGTACTGTACTTAAGCACAGTTGTAAAGGTACTTGTTCTTTATGTGAGTACTGCCATTTACCTCTATTCCACTTCTCCATTCTACTTTTTACTGCTCTGCTTTAAGTTATTTTACAAGTGAAGTTTTTATTAATAAAACTCTGGATTAAATAATAAAATATTCATGTCATTGTAGAGTAAAATCATTATAGGTTACAGAACCCAACAGCAATGAAACCAAAATTATGCTGATCTTCTTACATGTGAATGATAGTATTAAATTACTGTGATATGATATAATAATAAAACATTTAAACATTCTGACAGACGTCATTCTATCAACCATCACTTGATACCTGCTGATACTTGAAGTACGTTTAGAATGTTTACTGCAGTTGAGGTTAGGATACAGAACTTTAATAGTTATAGAACATTTTTACACTTGTGTCTCATATCTAAGTAACAGATGTAAACTCATCTAAACTTCCCTCAGGCTGCATCATGTTTAACTCCTCTCAATGAATCTGTGCAGAGATATGAGGGCATGATTGACATCACTTCAAGGAAATAACTGTAATAGATAGTGTGTGTGTGTGTGTGTGCGTGTGTGTGTGTGTGTGTACTTGTGTAACAGTGTATGTGTGTTTGTGCTGCTAGGCAGTGTGAGCTGTTGAAGGAAATAACTGCAGAGAGAAAGAGTCGTCCATCTCTGAATACTGATGATATTCAACTGTCTGCTCCAATTCCCTTGATACACACACGCACACACACACACACACACACACACACACACACACACACACACACACAGTCTCTTTCTCTCTCTCAGAGATGATTGGTATTCCTTTCCGAGGAGGATGATGGTGAGGACTGACTGACAGTCATCCATTTACATCTCTGTCTGTCTGCCTGTCTGTCTGTCAGAGGACTGTGTTCAACAGATGGAGAAAGAGACAGACAGACAGAAGGACACAGACAGGCAGACAGATAGACAGACAGACAGTAAGGTAAAAGGAGTGTGAGGACATTTTGATTGGCAGTTAACTTTCAGTCCAGATCCTTGGTGGAGATGAGGTGATGAAGGCCAGATAATGGAAACTACAGCACACATACACACACACACACACACACACACACACACACACACACACACACACACACACACACACACACTGTAACATATACACAAATAGTCCATCATTGACATAATGCTTTCCCTAGACCCTGACCCTGATGTAGACCTGGTTCTAACCTGGACACTAAAACCAGGTCTGAACCCTCAAACAGCCAGAAGGTTTGAGAATGTCCTCACAATAATGGTTTAAAACTCAAACTTGTCCATACACTACAGTACATACACGGTGACCCACACTGCTCGGTTAAAATCAACAGACTTTTAATTTCATCCTTTAACTTTTCTTGAATCTCAGTTCTCCTCAGATAAAAGGAACGCTGGACTCATCTAGTTCTCCTCAGGGTCTGTATGTCTCAGCCCCTGGATGACGTGAAAGTGTCAAAGTGTGGCAGCAGTTTAGAGTGAACTACTCCTTTTAATGTCCTCAGCCTGTAGCGCTTCATTAACACACCAAATTAAACAGCAGCAGAGGTGATGGAGATACACACACACACACAGACACAGACACACACACACACACACACACACGCACACACACACACACACACACACACACACACACACACACACACACACACACACTCTCATACAAGTAGACAGGCTGGATGTCAGAGACTGATCAGCTGCAGGGGAGACTACAGATTTCTTTGTGTTGAGATGAATAATTTCTATCAATATGTGGACAAGACTTCAGGTGACACTCAGGAGCCTCACCGTCGGCTCACTGACCTTTCTGCCTTTAGTGAAGTTCTCATGTCAGGTTCTGATGAGACATGACCCAAAAGTCCAGTTTGAGTTTAGAGATTCTTCAGAGTTAAATCACAGCACCGAGGTTTGGGAAATACATAATTAACTGGCTTTACACTGATGAGGATTTCACAACAGAGTCAACTATTTGGTCATGTGACCAGTTGTCCACACCGGGACAAATCCGACTGTCAGACAACAACAGGCTGACCTCATTCAAACCAATGAGAGAGCTGTGTTTTTTCACACAGGACTGAAGTTGGTCTGAACATGGTCTAACAGCCACTGATAACACACACAGTCACACACACACAGTCACACACACACACACACACACACACACACACTGTTGTTGGCTGTTGAAGCCTTATTATCAGGGTTTTCTTCTCTGTTTCATTAAACAGTTTCCTATGGCAAAGATCTCACACACAAACACACACACACACACACACACACACACACACACACACACACACACACACACTCTCTCACACACACACACACACACAGTCCCTGCGGAGACTGTTCAGTAACAGAAACATACTAATTAATACTAAAACTGACACACACCTTCTCTCTCTCTATGTTTATCTGTCCAGTGTCTCAGTGCTCGCTCGCCCTCTGCCTGCTTAATTGCCTCCCTGGCAGACATCATAGTGTGTGTGTGTGTGTGTGTGTGTGTGTGTGTGTGTGTGTGCGTGTTTTACAGTAAGTCTTCTCTTAATTAGCCTCCTCTTCTCTCTCTCACCTCCTGCAGAGCTTTTTGATTAAACCACTTTACATGTTAGCACTGTGATCATCCGAAACACACACACAAACACACACTGAACAGAGCAATCTCAGAGATGGTAAGTGATGAGATAATTAATGCTAGAAATAAAGCAAGACAAAGAAAAAGAAGAGGAGGAAGAGGAAAGACAAACATGAAGAAAAAGACAAAAGGAAAAATAAATGAGGAAGACAAAGGTCTGACCTCAGACTTATTGTTGCACTTTCGCCAAAGTCTCCAAAACATTTCATCTTCAATCGGGAAGGACACACAACGCAGACAGAAATGAGGTTCCCTCAATGGCAAAGATGCATTTTGGCAAAACAAACATAAATATAAACGTCCATGTATTACAAAGATGTTTCCATCAGCCATGACTTCTGGATCCACTGATCTAACACTGAGGTTTTACTTGATTTCACTGTGTTTCTGTTTTCTCTTGGATGAATGTGGAATTGGAGCAGATGGATACAAACAGCTTAACTCATTCATGGATTCAACATGTTGAGAACAATCTGAAACCGTTCACTGTGTGTGCAGCATGTTGCTAACAGCCGTTAGCGCGTTAATGTCGTTGTTTACACATGGCGTCTGTGTGTAAATAAATGGGTTGCTGTGGCAGCCGGCTAATGAGGCTAATTAGAAGAGCGTCGCTGCCGAGCTGCCCTCATTAAGAGATGACAGCCGGAGGAAGCTGTTATATACAGTACATACACACACGCACATGGTCACACAGAAAACACACTGATAACACACAAGCACAAAGACACTCACACACACACACACACACACATACACACACTCAATGATAGTGAACAAATTGATTGTGTGTGTATTTTCCGGGTTGAGGTCAGGGTCGGAGTACTGATCAGTGTCTGCAGTAGCTGAACAAGTTGGATCATAAACTCAAGGATTGTTGTCACTGACACCAGGAGCAAGGAGGTGCTGTACTTTTCAGTAGGAGGTGCTGTACTGTTCAGTAGGAGGTGCTGTTCGGTACAGTAGGGAGGAGGTGCTCTAGCAGCCAGATTTCTCTTCTTCTCTGTCATGAGGCATTAATGACGGTTTTATCCTGTGGTCTGAGTCCGGCTGACAACCGTCCCTCTCCTCAACAACCCAACAGAGCTGACTTTAGATTAAACACAATGTTTACATTACTCACAGTAAATATGTGTGAAACCGGCAGATAGTGAAAATGTAATTTGACTATGGACAATGATGAAAGGCAGCTCTTTTACTTTGTGCTTTGTTGCTATCTTCAGTGGTTCTTTTTGGATGTTAAATGTCAGATACACAAATCGCTTTGTTTACTTTCTTTCTTTGGCAGTGTAACAGTGAGACACTTGAACAGAGTTTAATGTGAAGCTTCCACTACACAACAAGTGTAAAGTCAGCACTAACTGTTAATCACACTAAACTGGTCACTGATCAGCTGAACCACCTGATCAAAACACAGACATTTCATCAGCGCAGATAAAATGGGTGAGACAGACACAGAGTAAAAGACTTTGGATGCCTGGAAACAGATACACTGTTTTGTGTTAATGCAGATCAGAAAAACAAGTGTGTCATATCTCACTATTGTTAACAACAATCATGGCCAAATGTTTAGATATTTATCTGTCCATCATGTCAAAGTAATAATTTGTCATTTCGGGTGCTCGGCCTCAGCCCGGTGCTGGTTTTACACCGTGTTCTCTGACCCTTCAGACCCTGTGTCCTTCAGGTAACGTTCGGGGCATAATGCAGAACATCAGTAACTCATTCAATGGATATTCACGGGATGTAAAGTAGAGTGTTGTTTTCGCTCTTGTTGTGTAGAGTAAACTGTTGCGTGCCGTGGGCCGAAACATCTTCTCTTCTAAAGAACTGTTACAGTAAAAACAACTTTTCACCAAAACAAACCTGAATCTGTTTGATCAAACTTTAAATTATTTAGTTTTTCAAAAACTTAATTCACTGAAAAACTGTTAAATAGACTGTAGTATATATGCTTTTTGTTAATGTCTGTATGTCCATGTTGTGAAGACAATTTTAGTTTTAAACTATGGTTGTGAGGACATTTTGTTGGGTCCTTTTGCCTTCAAAAGGCTGTTTGAAGGTTCAGACCTGGTTTTAGAGTTCAGCTTAGAATCAGGTTTAGATTATGGTAAGGGGCATTGAATGTCAATGTGGGTCCTCACAACTGATGTAAGACAAGTGTGTCTGTGTTTATGTATGTGTGTGATGCAGAAAATAGACAAGGAATAAAATGAGCAGTGTGTGTGAGAAACCAAAAAAAGTGTGAGTGTGTACGTTTTTCTCAGTTCGACTCAGGGAGCGATGAGGCTAACAGGTGCTAATGAGCACACACACACACACACACAAACAAACACGCACACACACACGCACGCAAACACACACACACACACACACACATATACAAACACACACACACACACACACACACACACACACACACACACACACACAGTGATGCCAGGGTTAAGCAGTGTGTGTGTCTCAGGTGAGGCATGGTTCATCTAAAAGATCCATTAGTGTCAGATTATTAACAAGCACTGAATATTATCTGTGGACTCATTAACGAGACGACGGCTGCTGCTGTTAGCACTTGTCTGACTCCACTTCCTGTCGGTCTGTTGTCACGGAGATGAGCATCGTGCTGAGAGCTGATTGGACCAATTAACCAGGTTTAACTGGTGGACGATTAATGGATGTTAATGAGAGTTTCAGACTGTTCTTAACTTTAATGTCTTCACATCAGACCAGTGTTTTATACTCTGATCCATAATCATGTCCCGATTTGCTCCGGTTCCCCAAGGGCCCCTCGCCTCCAGCCTCTGTTTCTCCTCCATATACTTGACCTACCAGGCTGGACAACCCGGCTTTCGGCAGCAGTTCTTGCACACCTTAAATCTAGGTTTTTTTAAATACTTCCATTCACTCATTCCATTCGCTCAGCAGGAGACCACGGGACCATGTCATCACAGCACCTCAGCTTTGACGTAACTCCCACCGCGCGCTCCGCTTCCTCATCACGGTGCTTCACCTGATGGGAAGGTGACTGTGGCTCCAGGATCACATGTCCCTACTTGGCCAAGGACAAGACGCTGCTAGATCTCTCACAAGAAAAGACTTTTTCTCGGTTGTATCTTCGTTCTCAGATGTGACACAACAAATACTGTTAGACCAGCAGCTGGTTTTCCTGGTTTAGATGAGGCCTGGCCCACAGAAGACAAACATACACACTTGTGGAACTTTTAGTCTCTTCTTCATCTCACATATACACAGAATCAGGTCTAAACCCTCAGCAGGCAGAGGTGTGTGTTACACACGATCATACAGAGAAACATGTTTCATGTGTTCTCTTGGTCCTTTTCCTGCTCATAAACAAAATAGACACGATTGAATCACCAGTTACATGTCTACAACACTTGACCACTGAACTCCAGTGGTAGACAAAATAAAAGGATGTTACTCTTTCAAAATAAAAGGATGTTTGTCTGATTTCCTGTTTGTGATGTTCAGAAAAAAAACAATCCAGACTTATTGCCCTGAGTGTGTGTGTGTGTGTGTGTGTGTGTGTGTGTATTTGTGTGTGTGAGTGAGTGAGTGTGATGTAGATAAGCAATCACTTCATGTTAACAAGCTGCTCCTCTGTCAACAGGAAATCTGATAACACCTGGTGACACAAATGTTGCTCCCGCTTGCCATGATGAGCTCAGATTGTAAAAACACACTGAGATTCTGGTGATAAAATGATACAATGTAGAAAACACATCAAACACACAATTTTATCCAAAATGCAGAGGAGCGACTCTCATTAGCAACACAATAATTCACCATCATGACAAGTGAAAAGCCTGATTCTCAGCCAAGTCTGTTCCTCCTGGACTGAAGTGATCAGCTCGCGTAGTGACCTAACAAAGCAACACAGGTTTTCTGTCTTTGTGTCGTGATACAGTTTATATGGATGATGATTATAAGTATTACTATCAGAGCACGACTGATAACTTGGTAACTTGATAACTTGTGTTTCTGTGTGTATCTAATGAGCTGGCCTGAAGGCACTGTCAGATGGTAAAATTTATTACCTCTTGACATCTTAATCTACGATGCAACCCACACACACACACACACACATACACACACACTTTTCTTCTTTTTTAGTGCCTTTTGAAAAATGTCAGCTGTTATTTGTTTACCACACACACACACACACACACACACACACACACACACACACACACACACACACACACACACACACACACAGTGCCTTCTCCCAGGGTAATGACGGCGTAATGGCCCTTTAATTGGCCCTGCTTTCACTATGGCACATCTACAGCCTACTGAGTGTGTGAGTGTGTATGTGCATGTTACAGTGTGTGTGCGTGTTACAAAGTGTATGTATTTCACAGTGCGTTGTGTGTAAAAGTTCGTGTGTGAGTTTTAGTGTGTGTGTGTTTCACAGTGTGCGTATGTATCACAGTGTGTGTGTGTGTGTGTGTGTGTGTGTGCGTGTTTATGTGTGTGTGTGTATCAGGTTAAAATGAGGCCATCTATCATGCAGACAGACATATTTTATATACTGACTAATACTGCACAACACACACTCGGTAACACAAAGACATGTTGTAACACACACACATTGTAACGCACATATATACACACACACTCACACACAGCCTGGAGGAAGCAGTGACCGTGGTGTTGCCGTGGCGATATCTGGAGGATGAGTGATGAAGCTCTCCTGGAGGAATCTCATTGTCTAGTTACGTCTCCATATCAGCTCTCTGTCGCCATAGTGACCGCCATCCATCACAACAGGAAGTCATATGTACCTCAGCTCAGGTGCCCAGGAGCAAGGCAGCGTGCCCCAAAATGACCCCTGACCTCTGTAACTTTATTATTTATACATTTAGTTATATATGTTACCTGAGGGGGACCCACACCTGACAGTCATCATCCTCATCAATCATTATCATCATCATCATCATCGTTGGTTTTATTATTATTATTGTTATTATGAACTTACTGACCTTTTGCCTGGAGCTTCTCATAACCTGAATCTGTAAGGTTCTAGGTTCTGGGTTCTGGGTTCTGCTTTGTCTCACTGTGCTTTACCACCACAGAGTTTCAGATACACTGTGTACAGTTTATATATATAGACAAAGAGACTGAACACACACAGAGACAAGGGACAGATTAAAGGAACAACCAACATAAAGTGTCTCAAACAGAACAATGTTCTGTGTCATGGATCCTCTAAGTCTCAGGATTCTACTGTTCTAAAATATATTCCCTGTCCAGATGATGGCGTGAAGTCTGTCTAAAACATACAAAATCTTACATTTTTGTGCTAAATTTTTGAGTTGATGTAGTTGGAAGTAGTGAGACATCCACAAGATGTGGATAAGCCCCCCCCAAACCCCCTTCCTCTTCTCCAGAGGATGAAACGTCTTATTGAGTCCATAATGTTTCCTCTGACGCTGTCCTCAGGACAAACTCCAGGATCACTCACTGTTTGTTTTTTACAAGGTTCTATAGGAAGCGTCAGAGATCAGAGGTCATGATGTGTGTGTGTGTGTGTGTAGTTTTTTTCCTCTGCTGAACACTTCCCCCTTATCACACAAACACACACACAGCATCCTCTTTTAACCACTGTACAAACATAAACACACATGAAAAACAGTTAAGAGGTTTGAGTCTATTTCAGTCATCAAACAGGCTCTTTAGGGCCACGAGGCCCCCAGGGGCCACTATCAGCCCTGACGACTATGTGTGTGTGTTTGTGTGTGTGTTTTTGTGTGTGTCTTTGTACGTGTGCATGCTCGTAAATGTTTTTGTTACCTCTTTGGTACATTTTCCAGTACAAACACTGACTTGTCAGGATCAAATTCAGGTCCTAATGAGGCAGAATGTCATTTCTCAGGTCCTGGTTAAGGTTTGGATTTAGTTTAGGCCGAACACAATGAATAGAAGTCAGTGCAATGTCCTAACAAAGATAGCTCTGCAACCTAGTTTGTTTTTGTGTATGTTTATGTGTGTGTGTGTGTGTGTGTGTGTCCATGTCTTCCTGTGGTTGTGTGGAAAAATCTTAGTTTTAAACTATCGGTGTGAGGACATTTTGGCTGATCCTCACACTTTCAAAACCACTGTAAACATTTTCATACAGTTGTAAAAACTGTTAAAGTTATATTCAAACCCCAAAACAGACACATTACTGTAAATCTTACTTCACTGTACATCTACAACTAAAAAGAAATAGGAAATAAAAGTACATAAACTTACAACCCCGAGGCCTGTTTCATTCCTTGATGACTATGAAAGACCCGATCCAGGTGATGAAAGGGGGCAGGTGAGACTGGATCAGTAAGGTTTATGATTGAATGGGATGATGTGGTGTTTCACTGTTTCACTGTGTGTGTGTGTGTGTGGGGGGGTCTGCCTTGACTGAGGACAAGAGAGAGAGAGAGAGAGAGAGAGAGAGAGAGAGAGAGAAAGAGAGAGAGAGAAGGGAGGAGGGAGGTGAGCACACTAAAGCACAATAGAGGTACCTCACAAAGATATATGATAATAATGGGACTAATAATAAAAGTAACTGCTATAATAATAAGGCTAATAGTATTACTAATAAGACTAGATATAATAATAAGGATCACTGGGGCAGTAGGTGGTTCTACAGTCCTGGATCCAAACTGTGCACCAGAAAAACCTGCACCAAGGAACAGGGGGAGAGAGGAGAGAGATGAGGAAGAGGAAGAGAGAGGAGACAGACAAAGAAGAACAAGAGTACAGGAAAGAGAAGAAGTAAAGTCACTAATGAGCAATGATGAGATATGAATGTGAACAGAAAGAGAGGAAGAGGAGGAGAGAGGAGCCCGTGCATCCATGGGAAGTCCCCCGGCAGTCTAGCCCTACAGCAGCATAATTAGGGGACGGTTCAAGCTGATCCTGAGCCAGTTCAAACTAAGCTTATACAATCCATCCCAGGAAGGAGACATTTTTCCTTCCACCTCACTTTTCATCCCTAAGCCCCAGAGAGGAGCTGTTGTCCTCACGGAGGTGGACCCTTTACGGTCAGGTGTCCCTCTGGACACAGTGATGCCAGATGTCTGGACACTTCTGCAGAGAGTGGCCAGGGTGGATCAGGCTGTGGAAGGTTCCTCCCCAGGTGAACTGACGAGAGGACAGATGTGGTCTGATGTGGATCAGAACACAAAGTATATCCACGCTCCCTGATCCGAATCCTAGTGATTAGTGTAAAGGCATTGAGGTGAGATGTTACGCTTAACTGAGAGTACGACTTATTAAACTGTGCTCACACATTCTCCATGAAACCTCCTAGAATGTGTTTACACCTAAGGGAGGGTCGCCTCTGATTGGCTGCTCTCGAACACGGGCCAGTTGACTTCCTAACAAGTCATCCTGATGCATTTAAAGCTGAAACAAGTGAGACGTGATGAGCTGCACTGTTTGATTCCGAATGGAGAATAAAACAACCATTGGCTCATAATCATTTTTATTTTTCCTTTGGCAGGTAAATCCCCAGGAACAGGTAACCAGGTAACCGTAGAAACCATCCTATCAGCTAATCAGATACCTGACAGCAAAACACTTTAACCCCCCCCCCCCTTTAAAAATCCAAACACAATAAAGAATATTACAGTGAGATGTGTGAATGCAGCAGTGGAGTCAGGCTGATGTTGGAGAATTATTCTTTATCAGCTTTATCGGAATAAAAACCTGTTTTTGGAATAAAAATAAATTGTCTGGAGGCTTATTGTTGGTTATTGCTTCAGTTTTTATTCAAACCAGCAGATTTTTTATTGGCTGCAGCCGCTGACTCTCCGCCTCCAACAAGACGTCTTTATTTGGTTAGCTCATATTGACAGGATGCACATATTTGGTTATAAGATATTGACAGCACGTCTGGATTTAGTTATAACCGCTGAGTGTGTGTGTCTGTGTGTGTGTGTGTGTGTGTGTGTGTGTGTGTGTGTTTGTGTGTGTGCACTCAACAAACACCAACATGATTCGTTGCCTTTCTAAATTTACTAGTTCCAGTACTGTACTTAAGTAACACTTTATTTCAATGATCCAATAAATCCTAGTTTTAAGACGTTTCCTGAAAAGGAGTGTTTACATTGGTTCTGTGGTAAATTAAGAGTTATTGCTAAATGCTAAGCTAACACAACAATGAGCCTTTTATTCAGAGGACTGCAGGGGAGCTGAACATGTGAAAGACAGATTAGGGAAGAAATGAAGGAGAAACTTTCCAATAATGAATGAATGAGTAATAAATATTCACTGGGGTTTGAATGGAATTTCTTGTGGAATCAATAATAAACTCAACACAACCAACAAACTAAAATAACAGTCTTAGAAGTTTGTCAGTTTTTCCTCTATTTACAGGCAAACTACATGGTTCTTTCCAGGAAAGTTGTGAGATAAAATGTATCTGAGCAGAGTAGGACAGTGGTAGTATTTATACTGCAATCAATAGGACTGTACTAGTATTTATACAACCATCACTAGGACAGTAGTAGTATGTATACTATGATAAGTACTATCAGTGTATATGTATTGCAGTATGTTCAGCAGAAAAATGGAACTCTTTCAGTTTAACATATAACATTTAATACTCTTACACATAAAAAACTTTGACTGCACTTTTTACTGCTATCTATAGACCCCCCCCCACACACACACACACAGATTCACAGTTTCCTCTGCAGACTCTGTCAGTTGACTGACCTGAGTCTGCAGATCACTGTCTGTAGTCAGACAGGTGACTGGTTCACCTTCATTTAAGGAGGTGGCGTCACAAGCCGACCTGGTCTGTGGTCCTGAATTGGTCTGTAGTAATGACCTGGGTCTGTAGTTCTGACCTGGTCTGTGGGTCAGACCTGGGTCTGTAGTCCAGACCTGAGTCTGTAGGTTGGACCTGGGTCTGTAGTCCTGACCTGGGTCTGTGGTCCTGACCTGGGTCTGTAGGTTGGACCTGGGTCTGTACGTTTGACCTTGGTCTGTAGTCCCGACCTGGTCTGTAGGTTGGACCTTGGTCTGTAGGTTGGACCTGGGTCTGTAGTCCTGACCTGGTCTGTAGTCCTGACCTGGTCCTTACGTTGGACCTGAGTCTGAAGGTTGGACCTGGGTCTGTAATCCCAACCTGGGTCTGTGGTCCTGACCTGGTCTGTAGGTCAGACCTGGGTCTGCAGTCCTTACCTGGTCTGAAGGTTGGACCTTGGTCTGTAATCCCAACCTGGGTCTGTAGTCCTGACCTGGTCTGTAGGTCAGACCTGGGTCTGTAGTCCTTACGTGGTCTGTAGGTTGGACCTTGGTCTGTAGTCCTGACCTGGGTCTGTAGGTTGGACCTGGGTCTGTAGTCCTGACCTGAGTCCCTAGGTTGGACGTGGGTCTGTTGTCCTGACCTGAGTCTGTAGGTTGGACCTGGGTCTGTAGGTTGTACCTGAGTCTGTAGGTTGTACCTGAGTCTGTAAACCTGACCTGGGTCTGTAGTCCCAACCTGGTCTGTAGATCTGACCTGGGTCTGTAGTCCTGACCTGAGTCCCTAGGTTGGACGTGGGTCTGTAGGTTGCACCTGGGTCTGTAAGCCCGACCTGGTCTGTAGTCCCAACTTGGTCTGTAGGTCAGACCTTGGTTTGTAGGTTGGAACTGGGTCTATGGGTTGGACCTGGGTCTGTAGTCCTGACCTGGTCTATAGGTTCGACCTTGGTCTGTAGGTTTGACCTGGGTGTGTGGTCCTGACCTGGGTCTGTGGTCCTGACCGGGTCTGTAGGTTGGACCTTGGTCTGAAGTCCTGACCTGGTCTGTAGTCCTGACCTGAGTCTGTAGGTTAGACCTGAGTCTGAAGTCCTGACCTGGTCTGTAGTCCTGACCTGAGTCTGTAGGTTGGACCTGAGTCTGTAGGTTGGACCTGGGTCTGTATTCCTTACCTGGTCTTTGGTCCTGACCTGGATAGTAGGTTGGACCTGGGCCTGTAGGTTGTACCTGGGTCTGTAATCCCGACCTGGGTCTGTAGTCCCAACCTGGTCTGTAGGTCAGACCTGGGTCTGTAGTCCCAACCTGGTCTGTAGGTTGGACCTTGGTCTGTAGGTTGGACCTTGGTCTGTGGTCCTGACCTGGTCTGTAGATCAGACCTGGGTCTGTATTCCCGACCTGGTCTGTAGGTTCTACCTGTTCTGAAGTCCTGACCTGGTCTGTAGTCCTAACCTGACTCTGTAGGTTGGACCTGGGTCTATAGTCCTTTCTGGTCTTTGGTCCTAACCTGGATCTGTAGGTCAGACCTGGGTCTGTAGTCCCAACCTTGGTCTGGAGTTCCAACCTGGTCTGTAGGTTGGACCTGGGTCCGTAGGTTTTACCTGGATCTGTAGGTTTGACCTTGGTCTGTAGTCCCAGCCTGGTCTGTAGGTTGGACCTTGGGCCGAAGTCCTGACCTGGTCTGTATTCCTGACCTGAGTCTGTAGGTTGGACCTGGGTCTGTAGGTTTGACCTTGGTCTGTAATCCCGACCTTGGTCTGTAGGTTAGACTTTGGTCTGTAGGTCAGACCTGGGTCTGTAGTCCCGACCTGGTCTGTAGGTCAGACCTGGGTCTGTAGTCCCAACCTGAGTCTGTAGGTTGGACCTGGGTCTGTAGTCCCAACCTGGGTCTGTAGTCCCAACATGGGTCTGTAGTCTGGAAGGGTCTGTAGTGGAGGCTGCAGCTGAGGGAGGAAAGTCTTTGTCATTCGGCCTCTTTGATTTTTCCAGGTTATTTTTTTGGTTCCTTACTACTCAGATTGTGTTTTGCTTCAGCTGACGACATAAAACAGCTCTATGCTTCTCTTTGTCTACATCTCGTTGAATATTAACACAACAACCTTCATGACAACAGAGCTGACTCTAGTGGATGTGGACTCAGAGTTTTCAATAGAAAACTGACCATTCTGGTGACATATCTGACCTGGGACCAGCGAATGAGCCGTGAGTCTCTCTGAGCCTGGCGCTTTAATCAAGGCTGTGATCGGTGGAGATCGAGGGACAAGAATCGGACCGGACCAAGTCCTGAACGTTCTCCTCTTTACCCGGTAGTCTCTGTGCTGATGGCACCGCCTTCTTTTAATACCCATGATGCTCTGCTGTGAATCTGGGGAAGCATCGGCCTGGATGGCTGGCGTGTTGCCACGGTAACCAGAGCTGTTTATGAGTGAGTGACTTTGGTTAGATGGTTTGAGAGTAAATGTCACCTCTGACACAGCTGCTGTTGTTTGGATGCAGAGCAGAGTGTGTTTAAGCTTATCGACAAAGAAAGGAATCAGTCACACACACACACAAACACAGACACACACACACACACACATGCACACACACACACACTGTTACACTCCTGACATTTGTCTTTCATCATCATGTAAAGGTCACCAGCCGGCCCTCTGCCAAACACACTGCTACTTTATTAGCATCTGATTATCACTGTGTGTATGTGTGTCTACATGCGTGTGTATTTGTCTGCCTTTGTGTGTTCACTGTGACTGCTGAAGTTGTGAAACAACTTATCAGGGGCAGAAAATTCCCTGTTGAATTTACTTTATTCAAATTTAAGGTTTTATTTTGAAACAGGAAGTGTGTCCTGCTGTTCTGGGGCGGGGGGGGGGCAGTCAGAGGTGAGGGTCTGAAGAAACTGGTTCTGGGATCGATGCAGGTGGACTCACCTCTACAATCAGCAGTGGATCTGGAACGTGGATCTTGGAGAGGAGCTGGACTCTTGCTGCTGCTCCTGAAGATCACAGACATCTTCAGCAGCTTAATTTCAATATTCCTCCTCCCCTCCACTTTCTTCCTTCTCTCCTTTTCCTCCTCCTCCTGTTCCTGCTCCTCTCCTTCTCTCTCCTCCTCATTATCCTCTATCCCCTCCTCCCTCTCCTCCTCCTCCTCTCCTCTCCCTCTTCCTTCTGTCCTCCTGTTCTCCTCCTCCTGTCTTCCTCTTGTCTTCTTTACTCCTCATTCTCATTCTCCTCCTTCTCTCCTTCTCCTCTTCCTCTTCTCTTCCTCCTCCTCTTCCTCCTCCTTCTCACCTCCTCCTCCTCCTCCTCTCTTCATACTAAGCTTGTTTTAAACTCTAACGTCCTCCCTCCTGGTTTCTTTTCATTTTTCTATCTTCACTGTTCAAACTGAATTTCGTTCACCATGGAGTGTATGTGCATATGTGTGTGTGTGTGTGTGTGTGGAGGGGGTATATTATGGCATGCGTTGCCGCGGTGACGGGTAATGGGAAATTGATTGTGACAAAACGACATTACAGACAGACATTTCCATAAGAGTTTATTTACGTCGTGTTTCCATGGGGAACATCATCTCCCTTCATATTTGATTGTCCGTTGCTGTGGTGCTGATATGATACGGCAGGTTGCAGTGGTGGTGGCGGTTGTGGCCTCTGGGGGAATCGAACCCGCGGCGTCCGCTAACAAATGAACAGCCCCGCCAAACAGGCTGCAGTCATCTTTTCATTTAACCCGAGCGTCGCTCTGGCTGCCCCGCACACACTCCAAATCAAGAGTTAATTTCATTCCCATGATTCCCTGCTTCATGGCAGCACTGGGCGTTTGGTCGGAGGTTTATTGGCAGATATGAAGCCGGCAATGGGCCGCCGACACGCGGTAATTATAGCTGTAATAACCCAATGTTCTCCATGTAAATGGAAACAAATCGTATGTATATATACTGACTCTCAGGTGCAGAGGGTGAGGGGAGATGAGGCAGACACAGGGGCTGATGGGTATTTGATTTGGACTTGTTTTTCCTGCGACTGTTTCTCGTTAATATCTGAGAGAAAATTCATTTCCATCCAATCAGCTGTGTTTGTATGATTCACTTTGGAAGTCGAATTTTCTGCCACAACTCTACAGAGACTCAAAGTTTTGATTGTGATGTAGCTGCAGAGAAGAACTTTCCGTATGGATCTTTCCTCCTCATGTCCCGTGTCCTTTGTCCCGTGTTCTGTGTCCCATGTTCTGTGTCCTGTACTCTTTGTCCTTTATCCTCTGTTTTGTGTCCTTTATCCTTTATCCTCTGTCCTGTATCCTCTGTCCTGTGTCCTGTATCCTCTGTTTTGTGTTGCTTGTCTTGTGTTCTGTGTTCTTTGTCTTTTGTTCTTTATCCTGTGTCCTGTGTCCCATGTTCTGTTTCCTGTACTCTTTGTCCTTTGTCCCATGTTCTGTGTTCTGTGTTCTGTGTTCTGCGTTTCCTGTGTCCTGTATCCTCTGCTCTGCGTCCTTTATCCTCTGTCCTGTGTCCTGTATCGTCTGTCCTGTCTCCTGTATTCTCTGTTTTGTGTCCTTCGTCCCGTGCTCTGTGTTCAGTGTTCTTTGTCTTTTGTCCTTTATCCTGTGTCCTGTGTCCCGTGTTCTGTGTCCTTATCCTCTGTCCCATGTCCTGTATCCTCTGTCCTGTGTCCTGTGTTCTGTATCCTTTGTCCTTTGTCCTTTGTCCTTTGTCCCATGTTCTGTGTCCTGTGTTCTGTGTTCTATGTTTTGTATCCTCAGGGTTTAGAGGAAACACTGATGAAGATATTTCTGTCAGAGCCGAGAGATTGTCCGACATGTACGTACACAAAGAAGTAACTAGAAGTGCTGCTGTCAGATCAGGTATTTTCTCATCCTATGCAAAATGTTGTATTTAATATCAGCCATTTGTTATAATTTAGCCTCAGCTCGTGTCAGTTTTCATGATAAATGGTCTTTTCTCTAACTTCTAACAGTTTTGATGAGAGAGTCTCCTTCAAACTGTGGATTTGTTCGGAGCCAGGAATTGACCCAACACCTGCACAGGTAAAAGACTGTGTAATCACCATGTTTTCTCTACTGCTGGTTTTACATTTGGTCCGTGGTTTCTCTCGTTGTGTTGATGTGATCTGATTGGACGGCTGGTCTCCGTAATCATTCAATATTAACAAGCTTCTCAGTCATTAACTATTAACAAGGAGCTGATCTTGTTAATTATTAATGAGGTGGTGAGTTCATGTTTTAACGGCATCGTCCTGTCAGAGAGAATCATGTCACACACACACACACACACACACACACACACACACACACACACACACACACACACATACACACACACACACACAGATTTATTAGAATAAATTATGAATGGATACTATGTTCCTACTGGCCATAGATTCACTAATATATGGTGGGGCTAATGCATCATTTACACAGATTGATTTGTGTGATTATTGAGACTGAATGAGACATAATGATCTGGATGATGGACTTAAACATACCGTTTGGCTTAAACACACACACACACACACACACACACACATACACACACACACACACACACAAACACACACACACACACACACACACACATTTGCCATTTCATTTTAAAGGTCTGTTTCCTCTTCTTCCTTTTGTCTACTGCTTGTCTTTTTTTTCACTAGACTTTTTGCAATTCTTCAGGTTTTGGTCCCAGTTGATTTGGTTACAAGTGATGATCCTCAATCACACAGACTGTTTAATCAGGACTTCATTGGCTTCATCTGAGGAAAAACAAACTTGTTTACCTCCTGTTCTGTCCAAATCTGTTTACTCCCTGAGTCAGTCCTGTTAGGTTCCAGATAAAGAGAACAGGAAAAGAGACAGGAGGCTGACACACAGTCTTACCATCGTCAAAAGCATTAGGCACTGATCAATAGGTTAGACCCGAAACAGGACAGCAACATTGGAGCTGCAGTACCTGATCCATACCAGAGGCCCCCTCCTGGTTTCAGGTCTGGAAGGGAAGGTGTGTGGGGGCACTCGTGAGTGTCTTACTGAGGTCTAAACAGCAGCGTGGGGTATCCGAGGTGATTCATTAGCGTACGTCTATACCAGAGGTCAAAGGTTGATGGTTGACTGTGTGGTTGTATCATCAGACCTGCAGTTGTAGGTCTTGTAACCTGGGTGTCGCCAGGACTGGAGCTGTCATCTGGTGGTAGGTTGGATCCGGTGGAGCCTGCTGAACAGACCTGATAAAGCCAAACAAGAGGTGAGGCTGAACCTCGAACATTTGGGGGAGGACCTGTTGGGTTTCTCTTTATAATATTGCCAGGTCCTGGCCTTACTCTGAAAAGTGACATGAGATAATGTATGTTATGATTTGGCACTGTATGAATAAAATTGAAAAGAATCGAAGTGACCCTCTCTGTGAGGTCTTTACTTTCATCTCAGGGAGAATTTCTTATGCATAGTGGGGGAAGCAAGGACTTAGAGTCCAAGTAGGCCATGTTGAAAAGCCTGAGATCATCTGTGCCTCTCATGGTGGCAACTGATAAACAAGCTGGAGGAGACCAGAGGAAAGCTGAAGGAGGAGTTTATTTGGGATTGTCTGGTCCAGGGGACTCCAGAAGGGCTGAGAAGCCAGATGAGGGTGTGGGAGGAGTTCTTCAGCCTCAAGGAAGTTCTGACAAACTGTCAAATGACTCACAAAGCGGAGGCAGGGCTTAGTTCTGGCTATGTTAAGCAGTGAAGTAGATCTGCTATCCTGGGCCCAGTATATTGTCGGGTGGTGTAAAGAGCACTATGAGAAGCCCGGAAGACACAGGGGAGGCCATGTCCCCAGCAGAGGTCTGCAGCAAGGCACCTGAGATGCCATGGGTCTCCAGAACCTGGGAGATATGTCTGCCCACACTTCTCTTAAACCTTGTGTGGTGTCTCATCACCACCAGCAGAGAGACGAGACCCTCTTTCAGACAGATGTTTGTTAGAAATAATAGAAATAACTCCCCCTCTGCTCTGCAGTCAGGTTCCTACACTGATGTTAGTGTTATCAGTTTTTAACTGTAAACATCCGGAGACAGACGGACACGTTTCCCCGGAAATGAACAGACTCAACAGGAAGCATTAAAGAGTTGAAACACCGACAAACCGGTCTCATTCCACTGACTGATGTCTCACAGCTGCATCCTTGTATGACACAGAAACACAAGTCAGAACACAAACAGGACAGTGACATTGGTGTCGCTGTAGCTTTAATTCTATGAAGGTGATTCAGTGTGAGCCTTGTAAATGGGTAAATTGGTTGTAAATAGGAGTAGAGGAGTCATGTTTATACTGTAAATTTTAATATACAGCCTGGACTGATGTTATCTACATGTCAAAGCACAATAATAATTGACTGTTTCAGCATCACAGAGTTGGTTTATGGGGCTCAGATGAGTAGTATCACAGGCAAATGGCGTGTGCCCCCCCCCCCAATCAAGTGGATCTACCTGCCACAGGTATGTGTCAGGGCACATCCTGCAGAGTGAGGCTGCAGCCAATCATGTTCCAGTCTTTTCTCTGTGTGTGTTCACTGCAAGCTTAATGCTCAGTCAGCATTGAAGCTGTGAGCTGGAGGGAGAAAGATTGGCAAATGTGGAACATCTGCAGCTATGTAGGAAGAAGAGCAGCAGAAAGTCGAGCTGAAGCCAGTTTACCCAGACACTTTAATTCAGTGTATAAATGCGGAGGAGAGGTCATCCTTTAATTTCAAAATCATTTTAAATCAGTGTTTCCTGTGACATGACTCAGAGTGTGAGCTGTCAGTCAGTCAGAGAGAGAGGCTTTTGCTTTATTAATGTTGAACCTCGATCATCCGATTTAGGTGAAAGACACTAAAGTGAAGTCATTGATAATTTATCAGCCTGAACAACGAGCGATAATGGAGCACTCAGTTTGTGTGTGTGTGTGTGTGTGTGTGTGTGGGGGGTGACAACAATAGCCTTTTAGCAGAACATGCTAACTGATGTGTTTTTAAAGCTGCATGTCTGCGCTCTGACACTTCCTATTTGTTCCACTCTGCTGCTCCATCATCATCATCATCATCATCATCAGATAGTTTTCTGCAGAAGATTTCTTTATCATTCCTGTTCTGGATTAAGCTGCAGAACCTGGAGAAACCGCTGAGAAAAGTTGAATCTCAGACTCTAGATCAGAACCTGATGTTGTTCCAGCTCTGGTTTCATCACCTCAGACCAGGTCAGACCAGCAGCAGATCCTCATTCAGGAAACCTGACACATTTTTACATGAGAAACAACAGAAACGATCATTTTATTTAGATTTATCATAAACATCTGTTGTCTAATCATTTCAAGGAATTTTCACAATGAGTTTGAGAATGTTATTATTAACATATTAAAATCTGACACTGATACATCCACCACAGTGGTGGAAAAGTGACTAAGTACTTTTATACAAGTATACTTAAGTTCAAATCTGTTGTACTTTATATAGTTATATAGACATAGTAGTTACTTTACAGATTTTACCTAAAAAGAAATGAGGTTTAATCATTTAAAAGGCGTCGACAAAGATCCCAAACCTTGTGTCTTGTGACCTCTCACACAAAAATAAATCAGTGTGTGGTTGTGCCAATTTTTCCAAAATCAGTTTGTGGTTATGTCTCCTCATCATTTTTCTGTCATTTTTCCTCTAATCTTCTAAGCTTTTGTTTGAATAACTGGTCAAATGATCGATATTTCATTAAAAATCCAGACCAAAAGTCCAGAGTTGGGTGTGTGCAGACATCTTGATTGCAGAATGGGATGCAGCTGGTGGTGAACACACCTGTCTCCACTCAAACACTCACACTTTCACACAGGGAGACAGAGGGAGAGGAGACTGCAGACACCCTTCAGTTCAATCCCTAAGGAGAATAAGAGAAAACTAAAAATAACAAGAAATAACAAATAAAAGCACCGCTAACACTGATAATTATGACAAATAAAGATAGACGCAAAGCCTTTAAACACATGACCAGAAAGGAGGATTTACAGCCGATTTAGCCTCTTCCTAGATGGGTCCCAAACCAGGGGCCCCAGGATCCAGGGGCCCCAAAGGCTCTGACCACTAATAGAGCAACATCAGCTTAGATTGGCCCTTAGTTACAGAATGCCATGGTCCTGGTCCTGTTGGGGTCTGATGTGATCTTTACTTCTGGACCTTTTTTCCTTTTCGTTCTTCTTGAGCTGATATAAATTGATTTCTCTGACACAGAGAAATCAATTTATTATTCCAGCACAGTTTTGTTTTCATCATCTATTCTTTAGTCTGGAAATTAATTTCCTCATTAACATATATTTAACAAATCTCTCATCTAAAAAAAGTTCATCATAGTCTGTTTTATTTCCATTTATTGTCACAGCTGAAAAAAAAACATATTTGAGAAGCTGCACTTCAAGTCTAAAACCATTTCTGAAGAAATGGTAATTGGGTCGGGGGGGGGGCTCGGGGGGTTAATGAGCCCCTTCACGGTCACTTTAATTGTCCATTAAAATTTCAACTAAAGTTTGTTTTGTGTTAGAAGAAGGTTTTGACAGAAACCCTGACGTGGCCGCAGGGTTACCTGAGACCCGTGGACTTGGTCCTGCAGCAGGAGAAAGTCGGAGGCTCCAGGAGGAAATCCAGGTATCCATCAGGTGGCACATTCCATGAGAATTTCTTCTATAATTTGAGCTGTCAGACCGTTGGCTGTTCGGGCCTCCTCCTCCTCCTTCCCTCTGCTGCTCTCCTTGCTGGGTCATTTGTCATGGTGGAAATCACCACTCAAATCTTCCACGGTGGTAATATCTCTGTCATTCACCCTCCTCCCCCTCCACACTCGTCCTCCCCCTCTCATCTCTGTGCGATGCTATCGGAGGAGAGGAGGTGACAGTCTATCAGAGCACCTCCTCTCTGCTCCCCCGATAACACTCCACTGCTTATAATGTTAAGAAGATGATAAGAAATAATAGTCTTTCTCTTTTTCATGTTGGAGTGGAGCATCGGGGCCGAGGAGCTGACATCCATCACCCGCTATTTATCAGCGCCGAGCGGCCGAACCTCTGCAGCAAAGTTTTATAACTGAGGAGAAAAATAATAACTGAGCTGCAGAAACAATCAGCGGAGAGATGGAGGAGGTTAGTTATTAGATTAAAACTAGTCTGACAGTCTGCCTCAACTCCTCACATCAACATGTTATCTGGTGAATATGTCCAGGAAAAATAAACTCTGTGATGGAGCGAAAGATTAAACGGCAGTTTGTAATTTCAGCTCAGAGTCTGATTGGCTGAGGCGATGCTGTCGGCTGTAAATCGGAAAACACTCACAGATCAGCAGTTTGCTGAGTTTTTATACAACTGGGAAAATGGTACAGTGCGAATGTTACTGTGGGTCGATCAGGTGTAAACTGGCTCTAGCAATACAGCTGCAGCCTTCTGTTACTTTATGTATGAGAGTAATGTGTCATAGTGAAGATGGATTACAGTCTGTCCACCTACAACCACGGACCTGACACTGACGCACAGTTTATCATGAGTCTGTTCAAGCTTCAGGCTTCAACTGTCTCGTTTTGTCCGTTATTGAATTAAAGTGTATAAAATGGTCAACAAACTGCGGGAGACATCTTTAGAAAATTCTTCAGTTTTACTTGAAACAAGAAGGCAACAAGTTTCATTAATAAAGATCCAGTTTCCAGAAAAAATGAGCATTTTTGTCCAGAATGGAAACTTCACCCCTAAGCACAGTCAGTAGTATCAGATGTAGTGAGAGTACTACAAGCAGAAGTAGTGTTACAGTCATGTGTAAGGAATTAGCATGAGGTCTGATGTTTTAGTCTTTGTTCAGCAGGGAGGTGAATAAAAACTCACAAACGCTGTCAGCAGTCTTCATTTAGCGTATGTGTGTGTGGGAGTGTGTGTCTGTGTGTGTGTTTAAACCTCCAGAGACGACGTCTGTCAGCCATTTACAGGACGATATGTGTGAGTATTGTAGTATTACCATATTTCATGTCTAATCACGGCAGTTTTTCTTGCCTCTCCTCAGAGCGTCTGGTATCATCAGCACTTCTTTGCTGTATTTGTGTGTGTGTTTGTGTGTGTGTGTGTGTGTGTTTGTGTTCTCTTACATTTAAATTATGTCGAGTCCATAAAAACAGGATTTAAAGTCATTTACATACAAACAAAACGCTCACAGGCTGAATGTTTCGGGTCCAACTAATGAAACAGCCTTTCTAACGACTTCTGTTGCTGCTTCACTGATCCAAGCTGATGCTGAAACTACAGTTGATTTCCAGTAAAAACAGCCTCCCGTTTCTCATTTACTGACGGTGTCCATGGAAAACACACCCCACCCCTGGAGAGAAGCATTATTTGGACCAGAACCAGTCAGAAGTCAGGGATTCACTCCTGCAGACACATGTTTGATGGTATGTGTTTTGATGACACATAACCATTTAGCTCTGTTTCCAGTCATATCAGTGTTCATACAGTGAAAATCATGTTTTTAATGTAAAATCTGAAGAGTCAGTGTCCATGTCCGACACCAGTCCAGTACAGCAGGTCCGGTACGGATCCTGGGCTGACACAGCACAAATGAATGGAATAAAAGTATTCAGGGAATAAGACCGTTGACCTGGAGGAACCATAAACAGAAACACACTTTCTACATAAAATGCCAAATGAATTAAAACTACAGTAAAATTGAGTCCAGAATGGGTAATGGCTGAGAAGAGGCGTCTCTGGAGTTCAGCTGCATTCACTGACCCAAAACCTTAGTTTGTTCATCGGAGTCGTTCCTTTTTCCTTCTGTGTTGTCTGGACTGCGATGATCCATCAGCCATGAACATGACCGATCTCAGACCCTCCGCCAGTCACAGCTCAGCCAGTGTCTCCCTGACTTTTTAGAGGGTGCATGACTTTGCACATGGAGCAGGTCCTGACCGATGCTCATTAGTTGTTATTTACAGAGACACAGTTCAGATAGACAATATATGTGTATGTGTGTGTGTGTGTGAGTGTGCGTGTGTGTGTGTGTGTGTGTGTGTGTGTGTGTGTGTACAGAAACATGACAGAAATATACTGACACATTGTCTTCATCACATTTATGAGCCAGAGTTGAGATGCTGCATTCAGGTCACAGCATTTAAACTGTTAAATGAGCCACTGATTTTTAAACGCAGCACAGGCATGTCAGATGATTCATTCAGCCTGTTTTAAAGGAACCAGAACCTCCAGGTTCTGTTCTTATGTTTTAGTGGCCTTTAATAAACACCATTTCCCATCAGCCTTAGACCCTCTCACGAGTTACCAGAGGAGATGATTACTTGAGCGAGAACACTGTAGGAGTTTTCAGTTAGCACAGACTGAATCTAGAACGCGGAGAGAACATGTGAGTTTCATGGACTGAACCACGTCACCATGACATTAGCCCAGGTGCTGGACTTGTAGTTTTGTTTCATGTGGGCAGTAGTTTTTCAGATGTGGATGGTGGTTCTTCATAGAATATGGACAAATCGATGAACACTGGTTTTTCACACAGAGCCACTGAAACACTGGTAAACGAGAGACTGCAGCTAAATGTAAGCTGGTAGGGGGAGGTCTGGATGGGGGTCTTGCCAGGGGTCTGGATGGGGGTCTGGATGGAGATCTGGACAGGGGCTGGACAGGGGTCTGGACCTGGGTGATATCAGGACTTCATCTCTCACACACACATACAGACACACACAGTGACAGGTCTCTGTTAGAAGCTGACTTGATCCACCAATCATGAAGATCTGGTCAAAAATAATTAGATTAATTTAATAACAAAACCTTTATAACAAACTCATCCAACTCACTGATGACTCCATGCTGAGTGTGTTACTGTGTGTGTGTGTGTGTGTGTGTGTGTGTGTGTGTGTGTGTGTGTGTGTGTGTGAGAAAGTGTGTGTGTGTGTGTGAGAGCGTGTGTGTGTGTGAGAGTGTGTGTGTTTGTCACTGTGTGCGTGTGTTCACTCATTAGAGATTTGAAAAGACAGCAAACCTGTCATCTCTTATTCCTACCCTTCATTTATCATACACACACACACACACACACACACGCACACACACACACACACACACCATGAATAAGTGTGTGTGTGTGTGTATTGTTGTGTGTAATCCATTTTCTGAGTAGAAAAGGGTCAAAACCACAGATTAATTTTCTTCTCATTAATTTACCAGGATTAGCAGCCAATCAGACACACACACACACTGTGGATTTGTGTTTGCGTGTGTGTGTGTTTGGGGTTAATGGTGTTGATGTTGAGTTTTAATTGCTTTTCATTCAGAGAAATGCCTTTAGATAATATTCACTACTTCTCTCTCTCTTTCTCTCTCCCTCTCTGACCCCCCCCAGTAGATCATCTTGTTCTCATCATATGTCTGACCTCAGAACAGTACCACTGACAATCAGTCATCAATACCTGATCAATGACTTCTCCTGTGGTCTCTTTCTCTCTGTGTTGACCTTATCTGAAGTCTCATTCGCGAACGAACGTGTGCATGTGTATGTGTGTGTGTGTGTGTGTGTGTGTGTAGTGGTGGTGGTGGGGTTATTGATCAGTATTGACCAGGTGCTCAGTCACTAGTTGAAGTGTGTGTGTGATTAAACTCTACTAAAGGTACCAGCCCACTCTGCTTCTGGACAGATGTTGATGGAAACCTGTTGAGTCAAAAAGTCCCTGAAAACGTCCAATAAAAACACAGAGATCTGGTTTACCTTCAGAATAAATACCAGATCCTCACTCTGACACGGAGACATTAAACTGCCCTCCACCCGAGGATGACCATGGGCTCTGACAGAAAGCTCCTCTCTGTTTGGCTGCTGAGATCTGTCGTTCCTCATGTTACTAACAGTCATTACTCTAATAATCAAGTGTATGTTTAAATCCAAGTTTTTACTCCTGAAAAAGGAACCAAGCCCAATCAAGTGTCCTGATAAAAGTGTTGAGTCAGTCAGTTGGTGCAGCGCCCCCTTGTGGACATGTGTGTAAAACGCATCTTTGTAGCTGCAAGGTTAAACTCTGGGCTCACCTCAATGCCTCTGCTAGTATCCTTTAGCGCCACCACCAGGTTAGTTAATATGCCCAGGACTTTTTCTTATGACCAGCTACCTGCAGACCTAATGAGAGAATAAAACACAGAGGCAGAGAGAGGAGGAGGAGAGGAGAGGAGAGGAGGAGAGGAGAGGAGAGGAGAAAGAGGGGGACAAACATATGTCATGTCTCATCACTTGTTTGCATCATTTCTTTGTTTTCATGTTTTCTAGTTTCTTTTTCATATATTGTCTCTGTGGCTCAGATTTGTCTCCATTAGATTAAGCTGAACTCTGAGTGTGTGTGTCAAAGTGTTTGTGTGTGTTCTGGCTGATATTAGAAAGTCGGGACGATAATCGCTCACTTGTCACCGTGACAACAGACATGGATCATATTTAGACCCCATGAAACTCAATTACCCCCCCCCACACACACACACACAGTTTCTGCCATAGATTCAGTTACTGTTATTAATAACAGCAGTTTGACAGACTGGACACACAGTCACTCACCTCTCCATCCTTCATCCTTACCCTGCCATTTCCTTTCCTTGCCTTTTCTTTTATTTCTTTTCTTTTTAAAAAGAATTCTCATTTACCTTGTTCTTATCTTCTTTTTTTTTTGCTCACAGCTTTAAACCTTGTTTCTTTTCCCGTTTTCTTTCCTCTTTTTGCTTCATTCCCCTTGTTTCTTCTTCCCTCCCTCCCTCCCTCCCTCCCTCCATTACTTCCTTCCTTTTCTCCGTCTTAATCCCCAGTTTAAATGTCATTTCACTTCTTTCCTTTTTCCTTCCTTGTTTGTTCTATTTCTTTTCTGTTTTCATGTCCTTCTTTCATTTCCTCCTTCCTTCTTTTCTTTCCTTCCTTCCTTCCTCTCTATAGTCAAAGTGTTTGACTCTTAAAAAAATAGGTTTATGGGTCAAAGCCATGCAGTGTGTGTATGTGTGTGAGTGTGTTTGTGTGTGTGTGTGTCTATGTCTGTGAGTGTGTTTGTGTATTTGTGTGTGTGTGTGTCTATGTGTGTATGTGTGTGTGTGAGTTTGATAGACCAGCTCCATAATGTGTAGATTCATAATTCATCTGTCGATATGACAACTGATATTTTATTGAACACACACGCACACACACGTTGTTTTATTAAAAGTAGACAGTGTTTTAGCTTTACCACACTGCGCCATCAATTATTCAACTATGTGTGTATGTGTGTGTGTGTCTGTGTGTAAGCAGTGATGGGCCGTTATCTTGATGTCGCTACATCATGTTAGCATCAAGCTCACAAACCACACATACACAGTCACACGCACAAACACTCTCACACTCTGTAAACACTGTGTGACCTCGTTAAGCCTCGTTAGTGCTCTCAGCCGATCAGGTTTGTTTGCAGGTAATTAGTTTGTTTTGTCTCTTTGTTTGTGTTGTTTTAGTTTAATCAACAAACATGGTCACCCTCCAGGGACCCCCACACACACACACACACACACACACACACACACACACTTCATGTTTACATGTATACAGTTACTGGTCGTCACGGTGACATGGCCACAGTGGATACAGTGAAGTGATTGGATGAGCTGTGGTGGACGAGCTGAGGACAGTGTTGAGATTGTCCCTTTGTCTGACTGACTTTTTAATCATGTCTTCTTGTTCTTTCCACACAGAAACAAAGTTTCATTCAGAGCACGACTTCAGTGGTTGTTACAGCTCTGTAACTCGCCACAGTTAGAGATGTCTCCAAAATACTGTTACACAACAGATCTGCTGTGACATCACCATAGAAACATCCATGTACATGTATAAACTCACACACACATACACATACACACACCACACACAAACCACTCATTTGGACTTTATTAATATTGGTCTTAATTGAGCTGAATATATGTGTAGAATCAAATTTCTCCTCCCACACTCTGTCAGCATATCAATACTGCAGTACTACACTACTCATTAGGCCCATCATGAGAAGAAGAAGAGGAGGAAGAAAAAGAGAAAGAGGAAGAAGATGAAGAAGAATACAAAGAAGAAGAAGAAGAAAAGAAGAAGAGGAAGAAGACGAAGAGGAAGATGAAGGAAAAAGAAGCAGAAGACGAAGATAAGGAAGAAGAAAAAGAAGGACACAAAGAAGACAAAGAAGAAGAAAAGGAAGAAGATGAAGATGAAGATGAAGAAAAAAGAAGCGGAAGATGAAGAAGGAAAGAAGAAGAGGAAGAAGAAGAGGGGAAGACTTGCGCTGACTGAAGCCAATCGAGCCGATAGGTAGAAATGTGTGCTCTGACCTCTGACCTCAGATGCCCACCATATGTCTTCTGCAGCTGCAGATCAATACCAATTCAATTCAGAGGTGAGAAGGGGTTGATGGGAAAAGCCCCCCCACACACACACCTCCCTTCTTTATAATCTGAACATTTGCTGCTCTGGAACAAAGATGAAAACAAACAGCTCAGAGTTTTTAGGAGAGAAGCTATGAGTTTCACGTTACACAAATGCCACATTTACCTGCAGGACACTGAAAATCCTGAAAGTCTGAACTGCCACCCAAACACCTCACCACCTGCTGACCACCTGCTGTGCTGCATTCACTGTCATCAGGAAAAACACCATTTGCCACAGCTTCTTCAGAGAATGAGACTGGTATCATCTTGTGGCCGAAAGGAAGTGACATCTGGCGATGAACCAAACTTCTGTGCTTTCTACCACCACTTATTGAAGAAGGCCCTGAAATAAAGCCAAAAGCACTGTTTTTACACTGTTGCTGTTTAATAAACCAACACACTGATCCATAAATACACTGAGTGGACCTTGAGTATTTTACCACAGATATTCTGATCCCAGGGTTGACAATGAAACACCAAGCTTTGTAAAGTTTTACCTAAAGTTTCTACGTGTTTCAGTAAGAAATGAATTAAAAACAAAGATAGAAACTTTCCAGTATAGGAACTTTTGAAAGTTTTTCTGAGGTCAGGTGAGTCTTAACGATCCAATTGAAGCACTAATGAGAAAACAGGTGTTTTAACGACCTGGACGTGACTGCAGAAAACCAAAAGACACACAGACACAAACAACAATACCGTTACACAACAGATCTGCTGTGACATCACCATAGAAACATCCATGTACATGTATACACACAAACACACACACATACACGCAAACTCTTTTGTCTCTGATGTAAAAGGCCTGATTGGATGATCAGACAAGGTGAAACAAGTCACACACACACACACACACGCACACACACACTAACAAAAACACACACAGAGGCAGAATGTGTCAATGCGTACTGATCGATATCAGGCCAATCAATAGTTTGAGGATTGATCAACAGTAATGGAGAACATCAGTCTGAAAGAATGAGCCAGAACTAAAAA
Source organism: Istiophorus platypterus (assembly GCA_016859345.1). Taxonomy (NCBI): domain Eukaryota; kingdom Metazoa; phylum Chordata; class Actinopteri; order Istiophoriformes; family Istiophoridae; genus Istiophorus; species Istiophorus platypterus. Next base: position 20,721,127 of record CM029119.1, read on the forward strand.
GAGAGAGTGAGAGAGAGAGAGAGAGAGAGTGTAAATCTTTGACTTTTTTGTTAATTCAATTTCAACTTTCATTATCAAATTCTTAGACTTATATAAATACATATACATATATATGGATGTTTATGTTATAAATTTGCACTGAAGATTGATTAGTCCTTAAAATCTCTAAAACAGTGTTTAATTAGTTGTTTGATGTACTGTAAAAAAAAAACTTTGTGATTTTGTTGTTTGATGTCATTTCGTTTTCCTCTTTTCCTCCTTGTTTTTCTCAGTTAACTTTTACTCTTATCCCTGATTTAACACATATATGCACACACAGACACAGACACAGACACAGACACACACACACACACACACACACACACACACACACACACACAAAAGCCTTGTCTCAACCCTGCTTAAGGCTGGACAAAGAGTCCACTGCATCCACCAGGTCCACCAGGTCCACTGCGTCCACCGGGGCCACTGCTTCCATCGGGTCAACTGCATCAATTGGGTCCACCATGTCCACTGCTTCCATTGGGTCAACTGCATCAATTGGGTTCACTGTGTCCACTGCATCCAATGGGTCCACCGAGTCCACTGCATCCACCGAGTCCACTGCATCCACCAGGTCCACTGCATCCACCGGGTCTAATGTGTAGGCCGCCTCCACTGGGTCCACCAGGTCCACTGCATCCACTGGGTCCACCGAGTTCACAACATCCACCAGGTCCACTAGGGCCAACCAGGGCCACTGCCTCCACCAGGTCCACTGCATCTAGTGGGTCCACAGTGTCCACTGTATCCACCGAGTCCACCACATCCACCAGGTCCACTGCGTCCACCGGGGCCACTGCATCCACCAGGTTCACTGGGTCTACTGCGTCTACTAGCTGGGGTACACTATGTCTGTAGGTTCATCTCTCTCTATCACTGTCCAGGATGAACTTGATCAAACAATTTAAGTAGAAGAGAAAGAGACTGAGACCCACTACACAGAGAGAAAGAGAGACAGAGGACACAAAAGAGAGACAGAAATGAGTGAAAAAAGGAAAACGAGTGTTGATGGAGGAGGGGAGCTGCTGCTGCCACGGCAACCAGAGCTCCCTGCTCTCAATCAGGTCCTCAGGGAGACCCCCGAGCTCAGACTTTGCGTGGTTGTGTGAGTGTATGTGTGTGTGTGTGTGTGTGAGTGTGTATGTGGATGCTTGCCTGGATACAAAATCAGAATCCCAATATCCTGCGATAGAAGAAGAAGAAGAAGAAGAGGAAGAAGAAGAAGAAGAAGAAGAAGAAGAAGAAGAAGAAGAAGAAAAAGAAGAGAGACTGTGATTATTTTGGTCTGGGCGTACACACACACACGGAATTTACAGTATATAGTAACTGTAATGGGTCTTTAAAGGAACAGTACCACCGTTTCGATGAGCGGATTTTCTAAAATGTTAGATTGTTGCTTTAAATCACCCATCCCATTTCTCTGTTTGTGTAAGGGGTCAATGGTCTCTCAACCCCCAAGGAAGGACGCCTGTCATAACCATCGTCATAGCCACAGCAGCGGAAGATCAAAAAACTCCTCACATGTCCCACATGCACCTGACCTGTGAACACACAGAGAGACGTGAAGACGAGGGAAAGAGGTCGTCTAATGTAAACTGACCTGAAGATTAAAGATGGAGAGAAACAGAGGAAGAAAAAGATTAAAGAGAGGAGTAGAGACCGAGTAGCTCATCCACTCAACAACATTCAGTCAGATCTGACTGGATGGTTCAAAGCCAAAGATCTTTTCTCCTCAGGCGGATCATCTGGAGCAGGACCTTCCCCAACTAACACCCAACATTAAACAACCAGAGCCACCGCAGCGGACCACAGGAACCTGGATCTGCAGGGCCCACGTTAAACCCTGAATCCTCATTCATCCTAACAATTTAGTGATATGTTGAAGGTAAGGGGCCCCTGTGGGCCCCCACCGACCCCACCACCTGCTGAGTATAACCCTGCCACCTCCAACCATTGCAAGTCCAGTATGACCAGAACTTCTGTCTTAGTCTGTTGTAAAATTATTAAACACAACTTTATTCAGGAAAATATGAACAAAAATAATGAACCCCCTAACATGGGGCCCCTTCACAGTGTGGAATTACTCACTAGCTACTTTTCCATCCACCTGTTGTAATGTGTAATTTCAGTTTCACATTAAAAGACGTGAATGTAAATCCAAAGTATCTGAAAAAATGATCTCTGAATATCACAAAAATGCTTTTACACTCGTGTTGGGTGGAACAGCAGCTGTGGATAAAACAGACTTAGTGAGTAAATGCTGATGTACATGAAGCATGAAGAGAGGAAACCTTCAGATCTGTGTGGAGTGATGAAGATGAGGAGACCGGAACCTTCCTCACATTAACACATGAAAGCAACACAAATGTCCAATGATCTGGGAAGTTCTATGTTTGAAGTTTACTGAGGATCCAAAGACCCTTAATAGTTGAAACTGTGCTCTAGTGCTTTTCAGCTGCATTTGGACAAACCAGTTGACACACAGGTTAAAGACAAGGCTCTTCAACGGAAAAGAATCAGAAACCCACAAATACAAGGACAAGGCTCCGGGCGGGATTCAAATTATAAAAACTAAAAGATGTGACATCAAAGAGAAATAAATAAAGGTCTCCGTAATAATGAGGTTTGAGGTTATCGGTGATTTATCTTAATCAAATCCTGTTTGTGCTTTTGTGTCCACTGAGGGAACAGAGCCGTTTAATAACCGTTCATTAATGGTTTTCTCTCTGTTTTCTGTCTGCAGCAGAAAAAAACTTCTAAACCAAATGAAGTAAAAGAAAAGGGAAGATATGAAACTCAAATGATAAGAGACTTGTCAAACACATGATTTACATTGTTAACTAAAGAAACTCATTGAGGATGAAAGAAAACAAGTGGTGTTTCCCGCTGAATGTTAAACTGTTTGTATCTGACTCAGCCCAGGCTTCACCTTCAACAGAAAACAATTAATGTTATGGGATAGAGACGTCTGATGTATGAGGACAAGACTAAGGAGATGAGGATTTCTGAGTAAGACAGCAAACAAGAGGATTTCCCAAAATGTCAGACTGATCCTGTTTTCCTTCTTTGGTACTAATCTGGCTGCAGCTGGCCTGCTTACATTTCCAGAGGAGCTGGAGGAGGAGCAGTTCACTCTTTGTACCAGGGGATGAACCAAATTGGTCGACACTGATAAGAAGTCAATGACAGCTGCTGTTTTCTTCATCTCCATCTGCCTGGGGTGAAGGCAGACCGCACAAAAACCCTCCTCCAGAGACAGAGTTGCGGTCCCCTCCCCTTGAACCGGACACGGGCTACATTTCTGAGTTATGTCCCCCCCTCGGGCTTCTACTGTTAAACAGCGACATGGTGTCGCTGGATTATAGAAAAACACTAAATATCTGACCAAAGTGAAGCAGACGTTTATAGATCGATATCAGCAGGTGAGTAGTTGCACTTAACAAATCATGGGTTGAATGAGCAAAAATGTCCTCCAGTTAACTGAAATAATTCTTTTTGGAGCCAAAGATTAAAAGTCAATGCCCAGCTTCAGTTCATGAAGTTAAAAACCACCTCAGCAATCTGGTTGTCATCCTGGACTCACACTTTATCTTTAATATCCACATTATGTCCAAATTGGTCTATGAACAAGAGTTGAAATCATGAGTTGAAGACCTTACATCTCAGCAGGGCTTAAAAAAAACGCATCCTCTATTATTCTTTAATAGACTTAACTGCCATAACGGAGTCTTTACAGGTCTTGGAGCAGAAACCTGCAGCTGATTATCAGCCCAGGTGCTCTTCCAGATTTGTCATTTCTCAGCTGGTCTACCGTATCTCCCTCCTCTCACTTCTAGATTGCTGCTGCCCAACTGGTTTTCAATCTTCCTCAGTTTCCAGCAACTCCACGCTGGCTCCAAGCTGCAGCTTCATCGAGTTCAGACTTTGGCGCTGGTCTACAGGCCGGTTAACCTCACTCCTCCTCTTCTTCTGGACAACTGGCTGTCCAGTCACTCTTCAACCCTGTGATCTCCTGCTTTTACAAGTTTTGTTTGGAAGTTTTGTGTCTTTAGTGTTGGATGACATACAGCTCTCCTTCCTTTAAATTTTCAGGGAACTTCTTGTTATTCTCTTTTGACAAAAGCATCTGCACCATTAATCAAATATGATGTTCAGTAAATTTTTGAGATGATGGTCAATCTCTGTGTAGTAGGCGTGTTGATAAACACAGCTAATGTCATGTTAATACCAGATCCTTTTTTTTCCATTATTTATTAGATCCTTTGTTTGTTTAGAATAAATTGAACCTAAAATTAAAAGTAAACCATTCCTAAAAATGTAACCTGGCTTCTGTTAAATCTTTTGATGATTTAACAATATCTGCAGCCGACACCACTTTCATTCTTATGTCTGTGACACCACAAATATAAATATATATGTGTTAGTTTGGCTTGTAACAACAATGATTTCAGTTAATAGAAATTGTTGGTGCCAGTAAAAACCTTGTTGGTTAACTTCAGCCTTGTCATCCTGACTCAGACAAAACTGCAAAGAACTGGAGATCCATCACTTGCCTTTTCAAATTTTAAGGTGACTGGGTCTCAGCATTGTTTATATTTATGTAGCTCGTACATTTCTATTCATTTCTTGGGCCTATCGCCTCTCTGTCTGTCTCACTCTTATTTCATGTCTTGAAAAAATGGACTTGAAGCATCAGTTTCTGTCAGAGCAACCTGCTGACTTTATTAACTGTGAGGAAATAATTTCAATACAGCCAAACAGTCATTAAAACAAGATTTACATTAAAAACAACAAAAATCAAAATGAGTGGAGCTGATTGGACGTGTCAGCTTTGATTGACAGTGCTATAAATGTGTGAAGATGTTAATGTTCAGTTTTCTTTTTGATACAAAACAATGGTTCATTTTTCTGTGTGGCACCACCACATACACGTCTAAAACCCCATGAAGACAACATGACTCAACATCCATTTATACAAAAACAATTTCAGATATAAATACACTATTTATAATCTGTATGTTACAAAAGGAGTTTCCCTCTGTGAGCTCAGTGACAGGTGGGGGATGGGGGGGCGTGATCAACCACAGTGACGTATAAATACTTAGCCAGCTACAACTTTGGCAAAAATCACAGAACCCACAAAGAAAACATGGAGGGGGAGGGCTCAAGTGCTCGGGTTAGGGCTTGGGCAGAAGTGGGAGGAAGTATGATTAAAAAGACAACTCTGAACAAGAAGACGGACAGTCACAGTAGCCTATCAGGATGCAGGAATTGTTTTTACAGTGCGAGCATAAAAAAAAACAAAACAACTTAAAAACACAAATAGGTGGAGGCTGGGGCTAAAGGAGGAGGGGGCAGTTCTAGGAAGGGGAGACACACGATTTTGATTTTTTTTTTTTTGTCTTGATGATCTCTTCACTGTGATTTCAGAAATTTATCACAAACCCATGAGTCTCCGTGTTGAGTTTAAAAACAAGGTTGGGGCAGTCAATTAAAAGGATTAAAGGCCCCAAATTATTCAGGCTCCAAGTCAGAAACGTTGTCCTCGTTATGTTTAAAAGCTAAAGTCACATTAAACCAAGTTCAGGTGCAGACCAAGGCCTCACGTGGCTGCATTCTGATTGGCTGATTGTAGCAAAGGTCAATCACCTGTAGGTTTTAGACTTCGAATCCAGATAGAGATTAAATTCAAGAGATCTGAATGATTTCTCAGTGAGGAGAGCCCATAAGGACAAAGTCGACCAAATCTTGTTTTATCTGAGCCACAGTAGTGCTGCGTTCTGCCCCCATTGTTCTTGCCTCTGAACCACAAAGCCTAATTTCCCTGTTCCCTATGTGGAAGCTCCCTTCTTCTTTGTTTCCTAAGTAGAAGCTTCCTTCCATCCTATCCTGCTCTTCAGGCATGGAACTACTTTCCTACTTCCTCCCTCACTAGGAATCTTCCTTCTTCTTCCCCCTTTTCTGTCAATCTTGTTCCCTGACTTCCATCTACTTTGCTCCTCAAGCAGGGAGCCTTCCATTTTCTATCTTTCTAACCAGTACTCCTCTCAACTTCTTTGCTCCCAGACTGGATGCATCCTTGGTCACTGAACCCTCTAATACGCACCAAACGAAGGGATCTTCTGTCTTCATCTCCCACGAACTAACTTTCCCACTTACTTTTCAGCAGGCAGTAGAGACAAACTAAACGGATCTTCTCAGCTGTGATGTTGGATGATTTTCTGCCTTGTTCTATGTTTAAATGTGGACTCTGTTGATGAGATCTGAAAATGAATCAGACTGTTGACAAAGGCATGATAGGATGTCCTGCTCTGAGTCAAGAACATCTGTAAATGCCTTTTGAAATCAAGACAACCCGGAACAGGAAGTTTCCTGTTTGTCCTCCCTCACCAAGTTACACCTGGATTCAGACAGTTGGGTCTTTGCTGCAGGCACATGTCACCTGTTAGAAAAACAACTTTATCTGCTCTTCATTGCCGTGGTGACCACAGCAACCAGATGTCTACAAGGTTTTTTTTGTGTTTGACGTTTTTCAGTTTACGGTAATTTGGGGCTTTTAATGTTTATGATCTTCCGATCAAGTTTGGATCTGTTCCTGGTTTCTTCAACCAGAATTGCATCACACATAGAGGAAATGATGTCATGTCACAGAACTGACATCCCAGTTTTTACACCAATAGATCACACCCCTCAAACACAGAGTATTACATCAGAATAATTACAGAGAGCTGAAGCCACCTGACAAAACCTCTGTACAAAGAGTCCTGTCTATTTTCCTCTTAAGAGACCAAAGCCTTCCTCCAGTCAGAGACTACAGTTTTGTTTTTTTTTTACTGTGGACAGCATCAATAATTTCTCCTGATTGGTCAGCTGCTGCCTGAGGCCCCTCCTCCTCTGAGGTGATTGGTGCTTGTGGTCGAGGGGGAGAAGAGAGACGAAGAACGAGGAGAAGATCTCTTACATGGGAGGGACGACGAGGCCAGACATGGCTGCAGAGAACAAGAGATAAAGAGACCGAGCCGTAAATTTTACATATGTGCAATGTAATGAAGAGAAAAAAATACAGTAACAGCAGCAGTGGGACTGAAAGCTGTACTACAACCCATAGTGACAACAGGAGTAGTTTTATAAGTAATACCCGCAGTACAGTGGCAGTAGCTGCAATGGTAATAGTGAGGTTTGGAGAGAAACAATCAGTTCACACAAGTGATTAAAATCTTAGTTGATTAAATGATTTTGAATTCACAGACTCAAGAAATCATTTGCTGTACATGGTTCATGATGTTCTGCTGCCACCATGAAAATGCTGCTTCAGCTCAGTGCAGAGCCTGGATGATACACAGCAAACACGGAGGGAACATTCTGGGTTTATTAAGTCCATAAATATGCTTTGCCACATGGAGGCAGACTGTTTGGTTAGTATTTCATACATCATCATGTAGAGACATTAGCAAGGTGCAGCGTTGAACACCGGCACTGCAACATTTTCCCAAACTACTGTTGACTGTGCTTAGGTGAGGAAAATAACTGGGTCCAAAACTGGAGGCTGATCTCCACTGTGGGAATGAACACCAACTCCAGGACACGCAGAACAACTACTGCTCTTGAATGTCCATCTAGTGACCTAGGTGACTGGTTGATAGAGTTTGTTCTGTACTGTATTCAAGTAGGATGAAGTTGTTTCCCTCTTTATCTATTAAGTGGAGGATATGGTTTTGGGTTATGAGATCTAATATTTTATCTACTGAGCCTTAGTGACCTAAGAAAAAGGTCAAATGTTGAGTCACGACTCCTCTGGTGGTGGTGCAAGATGAGTTGATTTGTCGATTTATTCGTCAGTAGTATGATACAAAAACCACTGAACTTGTTGGGCCAGAGAACAACCCATTATATTTTGGGGCAGATCTGGATTGTTGACAATGAATTTGATTTTTTCACTCAGGAGTCTGGTCTATGTTGTTTGTCAGTGGCCTTGGTGGAGGTCTGTGCTGTCTGAGTGCAGGTCTAGTATATCTCCTGGACGTCACCCTAACACTGGGCCTGTTCTTGTGTTTGATATTGTTGGGTTTTCTTTAGTTTGCCTGCATGACCCTTGGTAAATGCATTTCTGTATTTTCCACTTGTTATATTAAACTTAAGCAAATGTAAATACTATGTGAATACTGTTATGTAACTAGTGTAATTATTGTGATAGATAGCATTTTTCTTACTCCAATAGGTGTGTATTTGTTTGTACAAACCAAAGCCCCCACATCTGAATTTTATTGTTGCCCGGTGGTGAACCTTGTGCTAATAACTCTGAATTTTGTGTTGAAACTATTCTGGCCTGAAACTAGTTGAAACTATTCTTGGCCTATTCTGAAGAGGGAAGAAGAAGTTCCAGTGATTCTACAAGTTGTAAGAATGCAATGTTTTCCAGCTCAGTTGTGAAATATTTTGCTGCTTTAAAAAGAGGCTGCCATGACAGCAGAAACAAGGACAGAGAGACAGAGAGAAGACAGGATGGAGGCAGAAGAGAGAGGGAGAGGTGGAGGGATGAAGGGCAGTGATGTGTTTTTCTAAAAGGACACATCCTGGAGAAAAAAGAGGATGTGTGTTGTGTGTGTGTAATGTCTGTTTGTGTGTGTGTGTGTGTGTGCGTGAGTATGTGTGTGATATCTGGAGGCCGACTGTGCTGCCGGTCTCGGGAGACCTGCAGCCCTGACAGTCAGGAAACCTGTTCTCTAAGAGGGATGGCGGTCTCGCATAAACACTGTCATCCTGCAGCAGACTGAGACTGAGGCAGAGCTGATAATCCACTGTTAGACTCATCAAACACAGCCTGGAAAATGTTTCTTCCTCACTATTTGTTCAGGACCGAAACACTGAGAGAACAAATCCGGCCTGTAATCAGTTTTAACTGATCTGATTCAGAACTAAATTCTTCGCTGATAAATCCTGATTCTGAGTGAGGTGATTCTCACCTCTTCCAGCAGCACACCTGCGTCTCATTCAGCCAATCACCGCACCACTATAAAACCTGGTCTGCCCAACTCTTCAGTGCTGGATCATTCTGTTGTGATAGCTGCTCTCTTGGCCCCTCAGTGTTTCCACGTGCTTTCATGGTCAATTTTTGTGTTGCTAATATTTTGACTTTTATCTGTAGCTCTCCTTCGCTTCTCTGTGACATCTCCAGTGTTTTCATTTCGCTTCCTGCAGAGACCAACTTCCAGCCTCCTGTTTCCTCATTCTGTCTCCAAGAGCAGCTCCACATTCTCCAGCACCACCACCACCACCACCTGCCCGTTTCCTGTATATCAATAAACCATCTCATGCCACTTCCCTGTCTCTGCTTCTGCTTTTGGGTCCACTAGTACTAAACTGCAATAATATGTTAACCAACAGCCTCTGGGTGGCGCAACATTTTTACAGTTCTGTCCTCAAAGTGCGCTTGCCATTTTTAAGCTCTGTCCTTAATACTTCACCGTGGTGCTAACACTGGGGTAAATGATGCCCGTCCGTGCCCGTCTCGACCTGGGATGTTGCTACAGCATGTCAATAAAACGACCCACGAATCCGATGTCATCATCCAGGCAATGTATCCAGAGACAGATTCCATGTTAATACCAGGTGTTGACGGGACCAAAGAGAAATTAAACCAAAACAGACTCAGAAACAGACGGAACGTAGGTACATGGTCCTAGTCAAATTTTTATTGGTGGGAGTTTGAAGACTAATAATCTCAACTCAACAGTTGACTAAGATGCTTTTACCGAGCTTTCAAACTGTCTTGGAATCTTATAATATATATTTATGATAGATCAAATCCAATAACAGTCACCACTCCGCATCTCTTTCCAAAAAGGAATCACCAAGTGGAGCCTACCTGAAAAACACTTGTGGTCATTTGAAGCATTCTTGTCAAAATACAGACTGTTACTGATGTCGTTGCATAAGAACAACAGACTAAAACACAGACTGATGAGATTCACCTTTGAACTGTTCCTTTAACAGGCAAAGACTGAACTAGAATCAGCTGGAATCAGCTTCCTTAAAGAGACAAAATCTGAAAAGTTTTTTGATGCTGTGAAGTTAAGTTCAGTTGAAAATACACACACATGCATACAGGGTGTGATGACACGTTATTCCTCATTAGTTTCCTGTACGAGAAACTGCATGTAGCAGCATGCAATTTAATTTACCAGCTCATTACATACACACACACTCAGGCCGGAGTGTGTGTGTGTGCGTGTGTGTGTGTGTGTGTGTGTGTGTGTGTTGATTTTGAGTTTTTAATTTAGTTAAAGCAAGGGTCTGTAAAATGACACTTCACTCGTTCAGTCATTAACACAGAGGGAGAGATGGATAGAGTGACATGGAGACAGAGAGAGAGAGAGAGAGAAAACTTACTGACAAGCAAAACTTAACAACCAAAACACTTAAACACTTAAAAAAAAATATCAAATCGGTTTTAATTAAGTTATAAAAAAGCACATCCAAGGACACAGAATAAATTTTCTCTTAGTGACATGACACCAACACTGGTGGTATTTAAAATCATATTTTTACCCTTGAGTTACATCTGTCATAAGTTTATTGTTCTGAGGGTAAATAAGTTTTATTTGTTTCACAGTCTGGCTGCTTTCAGTAGACAGCTGGACCATCTAATACTATTAATAACATTCAAACTGCTTTTATTCCTCTGCTGTGATGGTGAACGGTCTGCAAATGGATACACACACACACACTCTCACTCTGTGGCCTTTCTGCCTCAGTGAAGGCGGAGAGCAGCATGAATATTTAACACTCAACAAACCTCTCTGTCAGAAACACTGACATCACACACACCAACTGCCAGAGAGAGTGCGTGTGTGTTAAACCTGTGTGCGTTTAATGTGTGTGTGTCTGTGTTTAGAGGATGTATCTGTGGGTTGTAGTGAATAAAACATGCATTGGCCTGTCACTCTCCATGCAATACTAACAGTACTCAGGTCACCCACCCTGTGTGTGTGTGTGTTGATTTTGAGTTTTAATTTAGTTAAAGCAAGGGTCTGTAAAATGACACTTCACTGCTCAGTCATTAACACAGAGGAGAGATGGATAGAGTGACATGGAGACAGAGAGAGAGAGAGAAAACTTACTGACAAGCAAAACTTAACAACCAAAACACTTAAACACTTAAAAAAATATCAAATCGGTTTTAATTAAGTTATAAAAAGCACATCCAAGGACACAGAATAAATTTTCTCTTAGTGACATGACACCAACACTGGTGGTATTTAAAATCATATTTTTACCCTTGAGTTACATCTGTCATAAGTTTATTGTTCTGAGGGTAAATAAGTTTTATTTGTTTCACAGTCTGGCTGCTTTCAGTAGACAGCTGGACCATCTAATACTATTAATAACATTCAAACTGCTTTTATTCCTCTGCTGTGATGGTGAACGGTCTGCAAATGGATACATACACACACACTCAGGCCGGAGTGTGTGTGTGTGTGTGTGTGTGTGTTGATTTTGAGTTTTTAATTTAGTTAAAGCAAGGGTCTGTAAAATGACACTTCACTCGTTCAGTCATTAACACAGAGGGAGAGATGGATAGAGTGACATGGAGACAGAGAGAGAGAGAGAGAGAGAAAACTTACTGACAAGCAAAACTTAACAACCAAAACACTTAAACACTTAAAAAAAAATATCAAATCGGTTTTAATTAAGTTATAAAAAAGCACATCCAAGGACACAGAATAAATTTTCTCTTAGTGACATGACACCAACACTGGTGGTATTTAAAATCATATTTTTACCCTTGAGTTACATCTGTCATAAGTTTATTGTTCTGAGGGTAAATAAGTTTTATTTGTTTCACAGTCTGGCTGCTTTCAGTAGACAGCTGGACCATCTAATACTATTAATAACATTCAAACTGCTTTTATTCCTCTGCTGTGATGGTGAACGGTCTGCAAATGGATACACACACACACACACTCTCACTCTGTGGCCTTTCTGCCTCAGTGAAGGCGGAGAGCAGCATGAATATTTAACACTCAACAAACCTCTCTGTCAGAAACACTGACATCACACACACCAACTGCCAGAGAGAGTGCGTGTGTGTTAAACCTGTGTGCGTTTAATGTGTGTGTGTCTGTGTTTAGAGGATGTATCTGTGGGTTGTAGTGAATAAAACATGCATTGGCCTGTCACTCTCCATGCAATACTAACAGTACTCAGGTCACCCACCCTGTGTGTGTGTGTGTGTGGGTGTGTATGTGTGTGTGTGTGTTCACTTCATGTTCTCATACTCAGGCAGTGACATTGTTTACAGGAAAACGGAATGTAATGAAAAAACAGCAGCAGAAATGAACCTGTTCATTAATTTTTAATGTTTCATTACTAAAAAGTTAAATCAAAATTAAACAAATGTCTAAGAGTCATCTCTGCTTCTACATCCCTCCATAAATAAAACTGTTCTGTAAAAAATATAGAAGAAAAACTTTAAGACTCTGAAAGTGTAGATATGGCAGTGAGTTGAAATAAGTGTTAACTTATGGATGTGCACTTTCCCAATAATGATCTAGATTTTGTTTGTAATCACATACCAATTTCAGGAAAAATGTCCTTAATAGGAACCATTCTTTTAAATCAAGGTAAATATTATTTTATTATTCATTCATCATTAGAAACTTTGCAGACAATTTTTAGTTTTGAAATGTGAACTGACTGAAGCCTCCACAGAATAAATTAGAAATTTATTGTAATTATTTAATTGGAAATCTGTAAGAAATTATTTGGAAATTTCAGACTTGTAAGTGAAATCGTTAGTGAATTCAGCTCAGAAGATGTTGAATGAGGACAAGTGTTGGTGTCAGTGTAACATTTTTAAATGTTTCTGCCAAACCGGATGGGACAAGGAGGTGAAGGAGAAGCAGCACATGGGTGTAAGAGCAGTTTAGGTTTAACGTTGACTTACCACCTGTTGGGTTTGTTGGTGGAGCAGTTTGATCGAGGAGGTAAAAGCATAGAAAGAAGGAGGATGGGTGAGAAGGTAGAGGATTGATAAGGAGGAGGGAGTGAAGAGCTGAGGAGGTGGATTAAAGGATAGCAGGAGGAGGTGATAGAAGAAGAGATGTTGCCATACCTTGCAGCCCGTTGGCGTTGTTGGTGGAGCAGTTTGGTGGAGGAGGAGGTGAAGCTGGGGGTCGGACGACTGGAGCAAAAGCGCTCTTCTGTTTGACGGCAGCAGAGAAGGAGAAAACTCCATGAGAGGAGTTACAGTTAGACACCGCCATGGTCGGACTGGAGGGAACAACTGAAACACAGAGAAAACAGCTCAGAAACCAGTCTCAACACAAGCTTTATTTAGCTTTGTCATTGAATTATAAATGTTCAAAATGTAATTTTATTTTGCCCTTTTACGGACTTCGTGTCCACATTAGCTTAAAAGCTTCGGTAGAAGGTTATGTCTTGACCCTGAACTTAGTCAAAAAAATACCACGAAAAAAAAATATATCATCTACTACATGAACTGATCGAAAGGTTGAGAGCAGAAATGAAACTTTTCGTGAGATTGTTTCTTCATTGTTGTTTCTAAGGTCAAGAGTGAACTTTAAAAAAACTTCACAAACTGGTCTTTTTCAAAGGTAGCAGCTTCGTTTACATTTTGACCTGATGAATCTCTGAAAACGCGGTGATGGGGTTGATCCTACGGAATAGGGAAATGGTCAGTAAATTTCAATTTAATATTTAATCTGCATTTTTGATTTAGATTTATCTAATGAAAAGATGTAAAGTTAGTCGATGGTGGTGACACATAAAACTCAGGATGTCAGAGTTCATCCTTTGAAGTATCAGGACCAGGAGTCGTTCAGACTTCAGTTTATCGACCATGATGCCGAAAGGTAAAACACTAAACTCAGCTTTTAGTGGAGAGTTGAAGCAGTGGACCCCAACTTCGGGGTCACAGTGAGGGCTGAGTAAAGGCTTTGGTACAACTATAAGGAACAATAAAGTTTGTTAAAGGACCATTATGATTGTTCATTATGTGTCAAATCAAGAAGGGGGCAGTTTTCAGAAAAGGCTGGTGTAGTGTTATTTTAAAAACAAGCGCTGAGAAAATCATTCGTTCATCTCAGTTTTTTCTACTGTAAATTAATTTCATGTGACTGCAAGTGGTGGGAGGGTGTAAAGATGTGTCTGTCTAATAAAGCTACCAGTGAAAGTGGGGCCAATAGGAAGTTTGGGATTCACTGGTTGAACCAGTTGACAGACTGGTGTTTTTCATCAGGAACAACTGATAAACCAGTTTAACTAGAAGATCTGAAGGGATGAGACCTATGTGTTTTCAACCACAGAAACTGACATCAAACTCTATTCACTGTCTCTGTAATCAGGTAATTTTATTTATTATTAGAGTAGCACTTTACAATTATTAACATAAATTGGAACTAGATACTCTGGTACCATCAAACTAGTAGTAGTATTAACACTAGTGTTTACCTTGATACTTACTGCCATAGGGAGAGTTGGCAGACGACCCATTGAGGAAACCTGGTGATGTTGCCACTCCAAGGTTTGGCATGCCAGTGTTGCCGTAGCCATTCATGCTGTTGCTAACAGTGTTGCCATAGTTACTTTGTTGGGGAGTGGAGCTTGGGACATATCCTCGCGGAGATACGCTGCTGGTGTTGCGACTGTAACCAACTGGAAGAGGACAACAATGATGTTTTGATAATACAGCAATGACACACAGCTCAAAACCGGGGAGGGGGCTACTACCTGGTAAATAATAGTATGATGTGGTCCACAATGTGGTTCAGGGTCTCACCACTGTAATGGCAGGGTGAAGTTACAGTAGAGACTGATCATAGTAAAACTCACTGGATAAATTTTTAAGTTTCAATCAATTCACTTTTAGATTTTGGATCAGTTTAACAGCTGCCTCAGATCATCACTGTGGTGACAGGTGTCTGTTGTCTTATCTCGGGTTCCTGATCACCTCCTCGTCCCTTCCTGCTCAGTTACTCAGTTGGTCCAGACGTCCAACTCTAGAAAGAGTTCTGGTCTACGCCTGACCATTGTTTTATCATGGTCTAGAGAGAGCTCCTTGGACTTATGGTCTGTTTCTTGTCCTGACATGCGGAGTGAATTTTGAAAACTTTTATACACAGATGTGTGGATTTCTCGACTATATCCAATCAATTCAGTTTTTCAACAGGTGGACTCCAGTCAGATTCTAGACACATCTCAGGGATAAAGATGCTTCAGACCACAGTTTGGAATCTGAATACTTTTGTAAATGAGACATTTCAGTTTAAGATTTTTATTAGATGTACAAACTTTCTAAATACTTGTTTTCACTTTGTCAGTATGGGTTATTGATGTAGACTGATGTAAAAAAAAGTCTTTTTTTTAACCATTTACAACTGAATCTGCAACATAGTCAAATGAAATGGTCTGAAAGCTTTCTGAAGTCAATGTCACTCATGAAGTGTTATACTCCTTTCAACACATTTGGGTTGTCTCTATTTTTTTAAGCCATAAATGGGGTTTTGGGGGGGGGGGTTCAGAGCATGTTCCCAACCAAACTGAGGGGAAGAAGATGTCCATACAGACCAGTAAATATGTAGAATTGGTGCAATGATTCAGGAGACTCTGTGGTTCTGAGTTCAGGAACACTGGGGTTATTATATATGAAAATTTACATCAGAAACTCTCAAGGAATCGTAGATGTGAAGATGAAGCTGTTACTTATCCGTGTTTGGGAGATGATGAGGGTGAAAGTTTGTTCTTGAACTTGGTCACTTTACTTACTAATTTTATCAACAGCTTTTCACCACATCTCATGGCCTCCCTCGGGTGGTTGTTTGTTCTCATACAGAGGGAAACTCCTTCTTTACCCAAAGATGTTCTCTGGTGTTGGCTTGATCTTTCTCTGATGTGATGACAACAGAGCTCTCTTTAACCACCAAGGAAGACTGTGAGATATGCTTAAAGCCTCAGAAAAAAAAGCTAGTAAGTAGACTTTTTTCTGGTTTTTTCTCGGTTTTTCTGTTATAGTAGTGATATGCTGTCATTATTTACTTATTTGTGGTTTTGACTCAGTGTTTTCAATTCTGGCCAGAGACCTGTGGTTTCCCAACTCCTCCCCTCGGCTCCTGTTGTCTTTACACAATTCTCTAATAAAAGCATAAAATTCCCTCAACAAATCTTAAAAAGAGTAAAATTCAAAATGATCATGTATCATGTAATGTTTGTCCTGCCTGGTTCCCAAAGTCACAGTCGGTAAATTACTTCTTCTTGTGCTAGCATCATGTTATTCATACCTTGCGTTGTCTCTGAGACGTTAACGGCCAGCTGTCCGCTGAAGGAATTAACTCCCATCATACTGTGGGAGGCGGTGTTGCCTAGTGATGGGATCTGGTTATGGTTCCTGGGAACGCTATAGAGAGCTTCAGCTATGTCCGCCGCTCTCTTCAGGATGATCTCCTATACTCACAGAAAAATTGGAATATGTTATGTAATCACATTTATTCATCTCATACATTTCAGTCTCCTACAATGATCAGCAAATAAATGTTTCAGAATCTCAGACAATGTTGGTTTTTCTTCTGCTTGTTCTAAGATACAAATGCCTTGTTGAACAAGTATTCATCTTAAAGTTCAAAAGTAAAATACTTGTACATGTAAACACAGATTTTAATTTGATTTGTATGTATTTATTTATTTATTGAACTGATTCTGAAATGATTACTGCCAAGTTGTTTTTTTTTTTAATATATATTTTTTTTACAATCTGACAATTTCTGTTCGCAGATGTTTTTATGAATGTAAATGTACTTGCAGGCTATCATCAGTTTCAGTGGAGAAGAAGATTGATTTTTTCTGTTTTTGAGTTCATTTATCAACATTAAGAGTATTTTAACACGGTTTATATCAAAGCTCTTTACAAATCAGTTCTATGCACTTTCTATGTAAACATAATTAACATGCTGTTGCACCTGTAAGGTATGCGTTATTATTTAATATTATATCATTTGATTATCATTCCTGATGCATTAATGTGTAAGCAGAGTTTTAATGTTGTAGCTGGTGGAGGTGATTTATATCAGAAAATGGAGTTAAAATTTTTGGGTTTTAATCTATTTGCTAATGATTATTTGTTTGTGAAATCTTAATCCTTAAAGTAACTGCAGCAGTTAATGACAGGTAGTGCAAAAAAGGAAAATATTAACATCTGACATAGAGTCAACAGAGAAAATGTAAAATGTACAGAAAATACACTTGTGGATTAAATGTACTTGATTTTAGACTTTACATCAGGGGTCACAAAAATAGAACTCACACTTCTAGGCTATATGAAAGTTTTACAATATTAAACCTCCCTGGATTAAAATTTTGTGATAGAAAGAATGAGCAGCCACTCTAGTCACCCTGCCAACAGGTTTACAGATGTTTTTTTTATAATGGGGTCTGTGAAGACAATGACTTGGGCTGCAGAGGATTTTTTCATTGCAGTACCGCGTGTGGCCACAGAGCTGTACTGCTCTATCTGTGCCTTCGGGAGACTGATGAGTTAGAATTTCCCATCACTGTCAGGACACAGAAATATGGAGTCATTTTACCCTGTGTGATCATTTATCCTGTCCTCTCTTTGTCTGAGTTTAATTATACTCACTGCCTCTTTTGTCACTTTGCTTCGCCTTATCTTGTTCTGTCGTGTCCTCTGTCCTCTTTATCTTGTATTCTCTGGTT